>OX377618.1:163401076-163658629 GCA_947397865.1 Polietes domitor
CTCTCAAAGATATTTGAAAAAATTCAGCTTAAGAGACTTCAGCTAATAATAGAAAGAAGGCAGCTGATTCCTAGTCACCAATTTGGATTCAGAAGTCAGCATTCCACAATTCAACAAGTTCACAGGATAGCCGATGTCGCTGGAAAAGCATTTGAAAACAAAGAAGTATGTTCAGCTGTCTTTCTTGATATTGGTCAGGCGTTTGATAAAGTTTGGCACCAAGGCTTGCTATATAACGATCTCCCTAAACAATTTTATGAAATTCTCGCAATATTCGTGTAAAGCTTGATAATGACTATTCTAGCCTAAAACCAATAAACGCCGGTGTTCCGCAAGGCAGTGTTCTTGGCCCTATATTATATCTGCTATATACGAGAGATATTCCGATTTTTACCAATGCAACAATTGCCACCTTTGCAGATGACACGGCCATCCTTACTACTGCAAAAACAGAAGCTACTAGCCATCTTCAACAAACATTAAACGCAATAATTAACTGGATCAACAAATGGAGATTGCAAATAATTGCCACATTTCATTTACTAATAAGCGTACATCACATTCACCACTGCTGATAAATGAAACACAAATACCATATTCTAACAATGCGAAATACTTGGGAATGAACCTTGCTACTAAACTCAAATGGAAAGAACACGTCAAGAAAAAAATAACGAAATTAAGCTAAAATTCAGTCAGATTTACTGGTTACTAGTGGACAGTAGGGTATCTATTAAAAACAAATTGCTTCTTTATAACCAAACTATAAAGCCAATATGGACTTATGGCCTCCAGTTCTGGGGTTGAGCAACTAAAAAAGAAGTTGAAAACTTACAAAAGACGCAAAATATGATTTTACGCACCATTGTGAATGCTCCGTTGTACATTAGAAATAGTGATTTACACAGAGATCTAAGAGTGAACACAATCGTGGACGAAATATCAATTAACGCTAGGAAACATGTCAATAAATTACAGGAACATGTAAATCAAGATTTGGGAGATATCGCCCGCAATTATGATGCAACTAGAAGACTGCTGAGAACTATTCCAATCGACTTAGCAAACTAATTAGATACAAATATTTTATATAAGAGTGTAATTAATTTATTATGTCTCAACAAATTTTATTGCTAATGTTAATTTATTAGTGACTAATGTAAAATTACTAAATGAGTCTAACTCAGTTGTAATATAAATAAATTAAAAAAAATTGAAGATAATTCATGCAGTATAAAATGGGGAATATAAATCCCAAAAAAAAATTTTACGGAATGGACAAATGATATTTGATTTTTTATGGAAATTGGACACATTACAAAAATTATGTAATATGGAATATATGTAAATAATTATATGTACTCCCGCAAGTTTAGTCTATATAAGCAAAATATGGCAACTTCTGTCAAAAAAGAACTTGAAAAATTAGTCTTTTTGGTATAACTAAACTTCAAATGGTTTAACTTTTTAGTTGATTCAAACTTTTCAGATTTGATTATATTTTATATGGATTTTTTAATAAAATATAATAAAAGTTTCCGTCATTACAAAAATTAAGTAAATGCTAACGTCGAGCGGACAACCTCCATTTGCTACTGGGTCCGACACCGGCTTGTGATTTTATGAAATAGAATAATTGCCCCAGAAAAAAAGGGCAAAATACCCAAATTCTTGAATTTAAGAAAATATGTTCAAAATTTTGTTTTTTTATTAAAATGGTCATTCATTTTATTTAACGCATTATGTGGTAATATTTTCTGGGTACGAAGTCAACATATTGGTTTAAAAAATACAATAAACATTTACTAGTCGGTGCTTCGTCATTTTATAATTTTTGGCCCATTTTTTTGGTTTTGACAAATTCTCAACTTTGTAACGGATCTACCGACGATAACATTGTTCACGGAGGGCAATAAATGCATACAAAAAAATATGTATATCTTGCATCCACAATAAGAAAAATAATGCCTTTACGAAAAAACGTTGAAAATAGAACCTATTTTGGAATTTGTGGAGTGTTTTAACTCCTAACTGAAGCAACATATTTATATCAACTGCATTATTTAAAATGTTATTAGAAATCTAAAGCTTTAAATATTTATTAAAAATTAATAACAATAATAATTCTGTTCATTTACATTTCTAGTTATAGTCCGGAATTTCCATTAAAATGTCACGCCCGTTACAATTTAAACATTCTATTTTTGCTATATTCGTTCATATACACCTTAGGTGAAAGTGTATGATTACCACAAATGAAATTAAAGTCATGTCATAAAAGAATATTGCAGTATCAGCAATGTCAGTAAACCCATACGATTTTCTTCTAATGGAAGGTCACACCCGTGACGCTAGAGCGTGAGTGAAATAGGTTAAAGTTAAAAATTGTGAAACGCGCCTTTTTATACCCTACACCACTTCGTGGGCTAGGGTATTATAAGTTAGTTTCGCGCCAAATGTTTGTAACACCAAGAAATATTCGAGCTAGACCCACCTTTAAGTATACCGATCGGCTTAGAATCACCAGCTGAGTCCATTTAACGACGTCTGTCTGTCCGTCCGTCCGTCTGCTGTACATCTAAGCTTGTTCGCACTCTACAGGTCGCAATTGTTGTCCGATTGTCATGAAACTTGGCAGAAGTTATTTTTTCTGGCGGAATTTGGAGGAAATCGAGTCAGATTTAGATATAGCGCCCATACAAATGTCGCTCCCGAGTTGACTTTTTCCGCCCTATAAAGCACATATAGTACCCAATTTTCTTCAAATTTGGCTTAACACCTTATAATCAAACTAGAAATACCTGTGGCGAAAGCGGGTTAGATCGGTTCAGATTTAGATATTGCCCCAATACAAATGTCGCTCCCGATTTCACTTTTTCCGCTTCAGAAACCACATATTATACCCGATTTTCTTTAAAATTGGCGCAACATTTTATAATAGAACTGGAATCACCTATGCTGAAAGTGGGTAAGATCGTTTCAGATTTAGATGTAGCCCCCATACAAACGTCGCTCCCGATTTCACTTTTTTCGCTTTAGAAACCACATATTGTACCCGATTTTCTTTAAAATTGACACAACATTTTATAATCGAACTAGAAACACCTATGCTGAAAGTGGGTAAGATCGGTTCAGATTTAGATATAGCCCCCATACAAATGTCGCTTCCGATTTCACTTTTTCCGCTTTAGAAACAACATATTGTACCCGATTTTCTTCAAATTTGGCTTAACACCTTATAATCAAACTAGAAACACCTATGCTGAAAGTGGGTAAGATCGGTTCAGATTTAGATATAGCCCCCATACAAATGTCGCTCCCGATTTCACTTTTTTCGCTTTAGAAACCACATATTGTACCCGATTTTCTTTAAAATTGACAGAACATTTTATAATCGAACTAGAAACACCTATGCTGAAAGTGGGTAAGATCGGTTCAGATTTAGGTATAGCCCCCATACAAATGTCGCTTCCGATTTCACTTTTTCCGCTTTAGAAACAACATATTGTACCCGATTTTCTTCAAATTTGGCTTAACACCTTATAATCAAACTAGAAACACCTATGCTGAATGTGGGTAAGATCGGTTCAGATTTAGATATAGCCCCCATACAAATGTCGCTCCCGATTTCACTTTTTTCGCTTTAGAAACCACATATTGTACCCGATTTTCTATAAAATTGGCACAACATCTAAAAATCCAGCTAAAAAACCTATGGATCTTGATCAATTTTTCCATATCATGTTATAAATTGGAGCAGATACTTTATTATTTACCATATTCATTAAATTTGACTAAAGATGCATTTATAGTTTTATTTTATATGAACTACATAAAATTGCTCCCATGGAATACCTGGGTTTAGTAATCAAAGTGATGTATATATGCAGGGAGTGGTGTAGGGTGTTATATAGTCGGCCTCGTCCGACTTTAGCCTTTCCTTACATGTTTATCATATAAAAAATACCAAAACATTTTTTGGCATATGATTGGTGACTAAATGGGGAATATATCTGTGGTCACAACCCATAACAGCCTAAGTCTGTTTTTCAATATTTTCAGTACAGGAGTTTAAAGTTTTGAATCTTCACTGAAAATCAGGAGAAGGTGTTTTTGGGAAAACTTTGCTACAGATTCCAAGGAAACGAATTTCTTTACTTAGTTGTTAACAAAAAATAGTTGTTTATTCTCGCAGTCAAAAGATATTATCGAAAAAGACACTTAGGCTCTTATGAATTGTTGAACGAAAGAAAGTCAAAAAGTTCAAGTTGAGTTAGGCTATTATTCCAGATTAAATAAAAGAAAGATTAAATTGAGGAAAGACCTTAACTCAATTTATGTTTATCAAAAAACGAAATTGTAATTCGGAATAAGAGCTTAACTCAAGTTAGGAAAATAAAATTGTTTCTTTGTTTTTTTTGGATTAACGACTTAAGTTGATTAAGGCAATGATGAAAAAATAATGTTTATATTTGTTGTAATCCTAAATTGACTTAGGCAGTTATGCCAAAACAGTAATTTAGAAAAATAACTTAAGCTATTAGGTTTTTTAGGATTAATTGCCTTCCTAGAAGAGATACAAACATGAAAAATTTAGAGCAAATAAATTTAGATACGCTGAATACGATGGTGCTAATAACTCAATTGTGTCCTAACTCGAGTTAGGCTGTTAAGGGTTGTGACCACAGATATGTGACAGAATAGTTTCAGAACGCCAGAGAGAGCGAGAGAGAGAAAGAACGTCGAAATAAAACGAAATAAATTTTGTATTTTTTTAATAATTGCAGTTTGTCGCGACTGATTACATATATGTTATAAACGATGCAAAAAGTCGTCCTGATCCGTTGGATAGATCGCGAAAAAATTACAAAACAAAAAATTCATGTTCATTTTTGCCATAACTCCCGTGAAAATGAAAATTTTGCAAAAATATCGATCTTCCAAAAATTACAAATTAATATTCACTTTTTGATTACACTTGAAGTTTTATATTTATATATAGTAGACGACTATTAATATTTTAATAATGAAGAACAACAATTTTCCTAATATGGTGGTGCACTTCTATGTAATGTCGACAGCGTCTAATCTGCTGATAGTACTGTCCAATGTACTCCGTGGTGGAGGGTTTATAAGATTCGCCCGGCAGAACATAACGCCTTTTTACTTGTTATAACACGTTTCGATCAAAAAAACACCACAACGTAATAGTTATAAATGTAATTCTTAAAAAATTTAAATTTAAAAAACTTTTTTGGCAAACAGTGTGATGATCACACCGACTCTCACGATTCCTGGTGCAAAACGTTTATTGGTACTATGTTTATGTCTATTTGCCCCGCTTTAACCTTAAAAGTACAAATGTAGGACAATTCATTTATATGCGTAGTCAGAAGGATCTATACACCGAAATTTTCGGATCTAGCAGGTAATATTTGTATTTTTTTGTCTCACTTCCCCCTTGAAACATTTAAAACAACGAACTCTTGACACAAATAAGTAAGGAAATAAAAAGGAGAAAGTGAAAATGGTCATACAACAAAATCTTTCATCCCCGCAGGGCTGCTGAAAAAGAGGCCGACCTAGAAATACTTGGAGACGAACTGTAGCTAGGGTTTGCATTTTCCCGTACTTTTTATTTCCCGGGAAACGGGAATTATTTTTTCAATTTCCCGAAATCCCGGGACAGCACGGGAAATCGTCAACATACTGTTTACCATGAGTTAAGCTCATTTTTTTCAATGAAACATTCACATTTTATTAAAGTAAAATAAATATATATTTCACAACGAAACTGTTACAGAATGCATATAAAAATCTATACATATAAAAATAAATCTGTGTTTGTTTGTTTGTTTGTTCTTTATAGCAGCCTAAACTACTGAACCGATCTTCTTGAAATTTTCACAGCATGTTCATGCTGAACCGGTGGTGAAAATAGGTTATATCAATTTTTGATATTTTCAGTGGGCTATTTCACTGGACTAATTTTAAACCTCGTAATTTTTTGGTAAATTTTGCTAATTATGTGTGAAGACCTTTATTTACAACAATGATGTCTTCGCTGACTCCCATTAAAATTTTCCGACGTTTTTTTGAAGAACATTTTAATCTTCTCAAAAAAAGATCTTTTCGGAAAAAGGGTCAAATTGACCCATAAAGAGAGGAGCAAAAGCGTTAAGATCTTCCACAAAAATTATCTTCATTTATTCAATTAGTATAATGCTCCCTTTGACAAAAAATGAAAACTTTGACCAACTGTAAAAAGAAACGCAGACCATTATATTTCAGAAATATAAGGTCGCTATTCTGTCCATTCAAAAAGTCTTAATTTGGTGGATACCACGACTGGCTCGGCAGTACCTCATCAGATGTACCCAATTTTTAAGTACAGCCCAAAATCCACACCAAACAGTGACTCGTTCATGAAGTCCGAACTGAAGGTCGACCCCTTTTCGAAAATTTTCCACGTAAATTTCTTACAGTTTGCTTTAAAGACTCACTATTTTGATATTGTTTTTAATATTTCCCCATTTTGTTCGAGTGTATATCGTCCCATTTTGCAAATGTCAAACATAAACCTGAAAATAAAAATAAATGTTATTCTACCTTTCAAAGTCAAAGTAAGCGGTAGTTGATTAATTGAGAATTTTAGACAAAAATGCAATATAAAATAAATTTTACGAGAAAACATGGTGTGTTTTAAGAGCGTTTAGCTCTTGTCCTAGGGACGACATCGTTATACAATCCTATAATTATTTCTGAGGGGTGATCGCAGCAATTGTTTTTCGTGACCCAGTCTAATATATATATATATACAAATATGTAATTATAAGAGATTTGTGTGGAGATTTCTTCGTGGAGATAATTTTGTTAATTCGTTTTATGTTTTGATCATTGCCGACTATCGATTTACTTCGATCGATTTACTTCATTTTCTAGATATTTATGTATATATATATATTCAACTTTCACCTTGGCCTTGAGACGTAGCGCAAAGTTCAACATACAGTCATAGGCAAAGGCTAGAGTCCACCACCGACGTTCTAAATGTTTTCTCAAATTCGGGAAGAAATTGAGGCACGTTTGGCTCAAATGACATGCCTATGTGTGCGAATGCGCCCGTGTACATGCTGATGCTATGCATCCATCCGCTGCAGATACACTCGCCACCGTACGTTGACGAACCTAACGTGTAATGGCTTGTTTTTTTCGTGTATTTGTAAACACCACGATGATGGTCAAGGTCATGAACTTGTTTTGCTTGGTTCTCGCTTCGCTTGTAACTTGTTTCTTCCATCCACCACAGACAAAAGGTAGTTCTTCACTGCACGGACATGGCCATAGTGCTGGTGCTGGTGTGCCTGCTCGTGTATACGAGCATGTGAGCAATATAATCCAGTCTTCCCCCGGCAGATGTACAAATCTTCTTGTCGTTTGTTTTCCTTATTGCAAAGCGTGTTGTTCACGACACAGTTGATTTGCAGCACAACGTGTTGCATCTGCCCCTAAATGAAAAGGCCAACAACAAAAGCTGAATGTGCAACAGTTGCAAATCCAAGACAATAAAAGAAAACATATGACTGTAATATACTAGAGGCCGGATGACTAGGTAGATCCATTATGCTGGAGCAACATTAGAAAAGGGGTAAATTTTGGTGCTACAATCAAAGGAAGTAAAGTTAAATTCAATTAAGAAGGAGCAAAGAGAGTTTAAGTCAATATACTCGACTTGTGCAATAATTTTGATCTCTCGTGTGGGTGGTATTGGGTGGGGCGTGGCAAAGGAGCAAACAACAATTACAAAATACAGTTGAACTTCGATTAACCGTGACTCTATTAACCGTGATTATCTATTAACCGTGAAACTGAGTGGTTGATTTTTTACCTCTATTAACCGTGATTTACCTCTTTTATCCGTGATGCACATGTCCATGTGACTGCTTGTTTGTTTTTTTTTCGTATAATACACACACATCTCTCATATTAAAATTTGGTGATTCCCCTTTTTCATGAAAGTGTAATTTTCATATCAAATTTCATATTCATCAGTGTGAAATTTGATCTGTCAAGACGTGTTTTCCTTACATCATGCCACCGTCAAAAACTAAATCCGCGAAAAGAGCAAGAAAGGTTCTTTCAATTAAAGAAAAAATGGAGCTGATTAATGAATACTCAAAGCGTAAAGTACCTTTTAAAATGTTGTCTGAAAAATATGGAGTTGACATTCAAACTGTATCCGATTTAATAAAAAACAAAGATCGGATTTTAAAATTTTGCTCCGATACTGATTCAATGCTTGGCCTTAAAGACAGATATACACTAAAAACATCCGAAAATCCAAAAGTTGATTTCGCAACATATGAATGGTTTCGGCAAGAAAGATTTAAGGGAACTCCAATTTCAGGTAAGTTAACTGAAATCGAGATATTGTATGAACTTAAACTGAAATTTGCTTCTGAACTTCAGGCGAAATTATTGTCGAAAAGGCAAAAATGTTCCATTTGAAGTTAAACATGAATTCAGAGTGCACTTATTCATTTGGTTGGTTGGATAAATTCAAAAAACGTCATGGAATCCGTCGACTGAAATCTACGGGAGAAAAGGAGAGTGCTGATTATGAGTCTGCTACGATGTTTGTGGACGACTTGGATGAAATCATTAAAAACGAACAACTTACAACTGAACAGATCTACAATGCAGATGAAACCAGTCTATTTTGGAGGTGTTTGCCTCAGAGTTCTTTGACTAGTGCTAATGAATATTCTATTGAAGGGTAAAAGGAATCCAAGGAGAAAATCACAGTGCTAGTTTGTTCAAATGCTGCAGGAACTCACAAGTGTAAATTGATGATAATAGGAAAAAGTGCACATCCAAGAGCTTTAAAAAACGTTGAACACCTTCCTGTGAATTATAAATCTAAGAAGAAAGCTTGGGTAACACAACAGCTATTTCTGGAGTGGTTTAATTTTGTACCAGAAGCAAAGGAACATCAACGACGCATCGGTCTCAAAAATAACAGTAAAATACTTTTCCTAGATATATTATAAGTTATTTATACATTTTTTTGTCAAAAATAAATAAAAATAATAAAATTTATACATGTAAAATTTTACCTCTTTTAACCGTGATTTTCGGTTATCCGTGATTAGCCCGGTCCCGAGCATCACGGTTAATCGAAGTTCAACTGTTCTGGCAAATGTCCGCTACTTCAACAACTAACAGTTTATATTTCTGTAGAATAAGGTGGTATTTGTAGTAATTTGTCCTAGTACTTTGTAACAACTTTGTAATTATTTGTTCCGAAGAAATATTTCGGTTTCTAGATAGTATTAATCCAATTTTCTTTTGATATATATCTCATTAAGGAAAAATAACACCTTGTCGTATTTTTTTACCTTCCACCTTAGGTTGGGGGTTTATTCACTTTGTCATTCCGTTTGAAGTACCTTGAAATATTCATCGGAGACTCCATAAAGTATATATATTCTGGGTCGTGGTAAAATTCTAAAACGATCTAGCCATGTCCCTCTGTCCGTTGAAAACACTCTAGCCGCCGAACGAAATGAGCTAGGAGTTTCAAAATTTCTCTAAGTGTGACGGCCCAGAGGGAAAAAATTTTCCCTAACAAGGACTGAAATTACCCCTAATATTTAGATTATTTAAGCATTTTTTTGAAAATTTCTACTTATGTATATGCACTTGAAATTTGTTGCGTGCATTCCTTTTGTAGCGTGAAAGGACCAAAAAGTAAATAAAAGTTTTAGCGGGCGAACGGGACAAAAAGAAATAAAAAATGGCGCCAATAATACGACAGCTAGAAACATGGAATTTGGAATGTACATCCCTCTAATTGCGTAGATATGTAGAGTAGAGCGATTTTTCAAAATTCGTAGTTTTAAGGGATGCAATTGGAAAAGAGGGATATAAACGGTACCAACCAAACCGCTGAAGTTGAAATAATGAAATTTAGTGTATACGGATGAATGTATGTACTGTGAATACCCGAAACAAAACGGAATTTTTGCACTTTTAGACGGAAAATGAGACAAATGGGGGAAAAATGGTACCACCTTGTGGCTGCAGCAAATGGAAATTCGCTGTGTACACTTCTCTGACTACGTAGACTCAAAAAATAAAGAGATTTTCGTACCATCAGAATCTAAATGGGGTTAAATTTGGGAACAATAAAACGGCTGTAGAACTTTTCCTATCAAAATGGTACAGACATTTAGGCTGTACCTGAAATCAACAAATTACAAATTAATATTCACTTTTTGATTACACTTGAAGTTTTATATTTATATATAGTAGACGACTATTAATATTTTAATAATGAAGCACAACAATTTTCCTAATATGTTAGTACACTTCTATGTAATGTCGACAGCGTCTAATCTGCTGATAATACTGTTCAATGTACTCCGTGGTGGAGGGTTTATAAGATTCGGCCCGGCATAACTTAACGCCTTTTTACTTGTTCTAACACGTTTCGATCAAAAAACACCACACAAATAGTTATAAATGTAATCCTTAAAAAAATTAAATTTAAAAAACTTTTTTGGCAAACAGATGATCACACCGACTCTCACGATTCCTGCTGCAAAACGTTTATTGGTACTATGTTTATGTCTATTTGCCCCGCTTTAACCTTAAAAGTACAAATGTAGGACAATTCATTTATATGCGTAGTCAGAAGGATCTATACACCGAAATTTTCGGATCTAGCAGGTAATATTTGTATTTTTTTGTCTCACTTCCCCCTTGAAACATTTAAAACAACGAACTCTTGACACAAATAAGTAAGGAAATAAAAAGGAGAAAGTGAAAATGGTCATACAACAAAATCTTTCATCCCCGCAGGGCTGCTGAAAAAGAGGCCGACCTAGAAATACTTGGAGACGAACTGTAGCTAGGGTTTGCATTTTCCCGTACTTTTTATTTCCCGGGAAACGGGAATTATTTTTTCAATTTCCCGAAATCCCGGGACAGCACGGGAAATCGTCAACATACTGTTTACCATGAGTTAAGCTCATTTTTTTTTCAATGAAACATTCACATTTTATTAAAGTAAAATAAATATATATTTCACAACGAAACTGTTACAGAATGCATATACAAATATAAATATAAAGCGCAATGTGAGCTCAATTCAAACATCTTTTCAAGTTTCATAATTAATTAAAGCGCAGATGTTTCTTATTTTATTGGAAAATGTGGACGCGACGGAGAACGATCGGTCACATTAATAGTGAGCATTAAATGAAATGTTTGTTCTTTGTCCTATCGCTTCAAAAACTTTAAATTCTTTATTTTTGGCGTTCGGATACACGCCCAAAATATATTTTTCCCGCATTTTAATTTTTTCATATGGAGCTTGACAGAAAAAAACCGTAAAAGTGGATTTTGAGTCTACATCCGAACGCAGCTTAAAAATATTTTATCATCCAACTGCAATATTTGACATACCTGATTAAAAGCTATGTGATCTAATTTTGTATACAGCATTTTTAATTTTATTGTGGATATGAAGGAAAAAAATATGTAAAATTTTCTACTGAATTCCCGCGGGATTCCCGTACGAATTTCCCGGGAAACGGGAAATGAAAAATGTGCGAATTCCCGGGATTTTTCCCGCGAGAAATCCCGGGATGCAAATCCTAACTGTATCACAGAAAAATTGATAATACTTTACTAAATTATACAACAATAGACTGATAATAATGGCGATTGTTTGTAAATTATCTATATTCTTGATGGAATATCATGAATAGATAATAATCCACCTTAAAAGTACAAATTTCGAAAAATCTATTTATGTTTCGCATCTATATATTTCATGATTCCAGCTACAGCACTTTGCAGCATCTTCACCCGCTTCACTGCGTAATCAGATGAATAAACACACCACATTTCAGGATTCTATCTTGAGTTGTACCATTTTTATCCCCTTTTATTTTATTCCCCTCATTCCGGAGACACTTTGGATAGTCCTTGGCAACCTTTTCCATGTCTCGTCACACTGCTCCTACATCAACCATTACTTTTGTCAATATCAAGGACAGGAAATACCCAAAACCCACAATATTTCGAGCATTTAAGAACATTTTTGAAGATTTCTGTCTTGTATTGATATTTGACCAGTTCAACCCTTTTATAGCGTGAAAATCGGTGAATACTTCGCTCTGCCTGCCTAGTCTCAAAAAATATATATTTTTTTGATATTCGTACTTAAAAGCCAAAAAGAGCAAAAAAGGCGAAATTTGTGCCGATCATATGGCTGAATTTGTACTTTTGGAGAAAACGGGATGAAGATAGTATCAAATAAACTGCAGTAGCTAGATTCAAATTGGTACCAAGCAAATTGCTGTACTAGAAACGTAAAATAAGGTAATGTACACACACGATAGATAATGGATTTTCGAAATTGTTATTGTTTGTATAAAAATGGTATAGGAATGGAACAAACTCAGGTCTTAATTTTTTGGTCGAAGGGCGAAACTAAGCGAAAAAAGTGTGGTAAGTTAATGTCTGAGAGGATTCTTATTTTCAGAACTATATTGTGGAATTTTCTGAGGATCAGTTTTTTGGAAGATCTTAAGCCTCCAGCTCCTCTCTTTAAGGGTCAATTTGACCCTTGCAAAACGACTCGCCTACTTATACAAAATAACTACTAGGGTTAAAATTGGTACATTTTGCAAAATCTTCATTTTCGCGGGAGATATGACTAAAATGATTTTCTATGCGTGAAATTTTTGTTTTGTAATTTTTTCACGATCTAT
The DNA here is from genome assembly GCA_947397865.1 of Polietes domitor. Taxonomy (NCBI): domain Eukaryota; kingdom Metazoa; phylum Arthropoda; class Insecta; order Diptera; family Muscidae; genus Polietes; species Polietes domitor. The sequence continues at coordinate 163,413,859 of OX377618.1, forward strand.
CCAACGGATCTGGCGGATGTTTTACATTTGTATTAAGAACCATTTTCGCTCGTAACGTATATGTAGTCAGCCGCAAAAAAGCTACAACTGTTGCAAAAATCCAAAATTCTCGATTGTAATTGCATTTATTTCAACTTTCTCTATCTGAATTTCTGAAACTATTCTGTCACAAATATTCCCTATTTAATCAGCTACCATATGCCAACAAAATATTTCGCTATTCTCTGTATGATAAAAAGTTACGCGGGCTTATCTAAAGGAAGTTTTTATAATTTTTGACTTTGCGGTCAAAATTTATCCTATTTCACTCTTATTTTTGCCGCGTTTAAAAAGTTTTCTAGATTTACCGAAATACCAATATTTTTTGACGAAAACGATCGATCTGTCAAAAGAACGTGAACGAATTTTAACCCTAGTAATTTTGTTGTATAAGTTGGCTTGTAATTTTGCTATTTAAGCGTGAGGATCTTTATTTTCAACTTTGGTGTCTTTGGTAACCCCCACTGAAATTTTCCGGCAAATTTTTTCGTAGAACATTTTAATCCTTGAATATCCTTTTGGAAGGACTTTTCTCAGACATATCCAGCAGAGAGCCTCAGCACTTAAAGGACACCCACAATATAGTTCTGACAATAAGAATTCTCTCAGACATTAACATACAAAACTTTTTCGCTTAGTATAATGCTCTCTTCGACCAAAAAATGAAAATTTTGAGCCGCTGTAAAAAGGAACTCAGACCAGCTAGACTATACGATTATTCAACAAAAATGATCTACTCAACATTCCCTTACAGAATTATATAGTCTGTTCCAAAAATGGTGATTAATAATTCAAAATTATAATACATACGTATCGCAAATACCAAAAAATATGATAAACTCCGTAATATGTTATACAGTGCGAGGTCGATGATCGCAACTAATTACTGCCCAATGCCTGTTGCAGTAACCGAATAGTTGTGATAACCAAACCCCAAATTGTCTTTTGAATAATTGTCTGAAATTAAACACAATAGATCTATTGAACTGTTTACAGCCTTTCGTTTGGATTTTTCAGATTTATTAACACCATATTGCAAAAATATGAAAGTAAGACTCTATATTTGGGAGTCGATGATTTGTTTCTGACTACAGTTGGTCGAAGTTTACACCATGCTCTAATCTCTACTAAAAATACATGATTTTAAGTTTCATATCTCGATGATTTCAATTGAAATCGCAGTGATATTCATTTCGATGGCATCAATTCTTGTAAATATCGCTGTACATTTCCACTCATCCAAGTCTGCTGGGACGATTATATGGGTTCTTACTAGAGATGTGCGCGTGAGTACTTATTGGCTCACGTTCACGTAAGCTCACGAAGGAAAGAAAAATGAATCACGCACGTTCACGCACGAAGATTTTTTCGTTACTCACGTTCACGCACGCTCAAGTGAGTAAAATTAATTTTGCTCACGATCACGCAAACAATTAACAGAAAGAAAATAATAAAGAGTGATTTTTTTGAGGTTAGGATTTTCATGCATTAGTATTTGACAGATCACGTGGGATTTCAGACATGGTGTCAAAGAGAAAGATGCTCAGTATGCTTTGACATTTCATCATGAATAGACTTACTAACGAGCAACGCTTGTAAATCATTGAATTTTATTATCAAAATGCGTGCTCTGTTAAGAAAGTTCAGAAAGAAAGAAATTGTGTTCAGCGACGAAGCTCATTTTTGGCTCAATGGGTACGTAAATAGGCAGAATTGTCGATTTTGGAGTGAATATCAGCCAGAAGCATTGCAAGAGCTACCAATGCATCCAGAAAAAGTCACAGTTTGGTGCGGTTTATGGGCTGGTGGCATCATTGGACCGTACTTCTTCAAAGATGATGCGAATCGTAACGTAACTGTGAATGGTGAGCGCTACCGTGAGATGATATCCAACTTTTTTTTGCCCAAAATGGAAGAACTGAACTTGGTTGACATGTGGTTTCAACAAGATGGCGCTACATGCCACACAGCTCGCGATTCTATGGCCATTTTGAGGGAAAACTTCGGAGAACAATTCATCTCAAGAAATGGACCGGTAAGTTGGCCACCAAGATCATGCGATTTGACGCCTTTAGACTATTTTTTGTGGGGCTACGTCAAGTCTAAAGTCTACAGAAATAAGCCAGCAACTATTCCAGCTTTGGAAGACAACATTTCCGAAGAAATTCGGGCTATTCCGGCCGAAATGCTCGAAAAAGTTGCCCAAAATTGGACTTTCCGAATGGACCACCTAAGACGCAGCCGCGGTCAACATTTAAATGAAATTATCTTCAAAAAGTAAATGTCATGGACCAATCTAACGTTTCAAATAAAGAACCGATGAGATTTTGCAAATTTTATGCGTTTTTTTAAAAAAAAAGTTATCAAGCTCTTAAAAAATCACCCTTTATATACATTCTAAATCGAAATGAGTAACGCCGCGCAAATCCGAAAATAATATTATTTAAATCACTCTACGTTTGCGATGACTGTCTTAAATTCATATTTTTAAAGTAGTATACAAAATTACAGTGTGATATATCGTATAGTTTAACGCAAAATAAGTTAGAAATCGAACACTGACATAAAATCGATGTAGAAATCAAAGCATATACCCCGATATCACTTATTTGTTTTTTGTTATTGATCTAACACTAAGGGGGTTTCCCATATAAATGCAGTGCCTATTGTTGGTGCTGGGAATGCTTCCTTAAATAATAGAAAAAATAGAAATTATACCTGCATTGAAGCACTTTGTTTTAGAAAAAATTATATATGACTTTTGTTTTGAATGCAAACTTCACATTTTTAAACGAACTAAATGAAAATAAAAGATTTGATAAATATGTGCGACTCACGCAGAAATTACACTCACGCACGAACATTTTTTCGTTCCTCACGTTCACGCACGCTCACGTGAGTAAAATAAATTTTGCTCACGATCACGCGTGATTCACGCAATTCACGTGAGTCGCGCCCATCTCTAGTTCTTACTAATGCGCGGTTCTTCTACTTCAGCTTCATCCTTGGTTAAATTCAAACTATATTCATCTATCCAGAAAATAGAAAACGAACATTACAGCTTTTGTATAGAAGTTGCGATAATCGAGGCCATAAGTTGCTCTTATAAAGACTCCAATGCTAATATTTCGTTGGTTGCAAACAACGAGCAGTTGCGATATTAGGTGGTTGCGATCATAGAGTTCGCATCGTAATACTACATGAAGTCGACAGCCTCTAATCTGCCGGTAACAATGTGGAATGCACTCCATAAGATTGTGTATAAGATTCGGCCCGGCCGAATTGAACGCCTTTTTTAGTTGTTTTTATTATTTTTGCACTCGATTTCTTTTACATTTGCGCCAATATCCCAGAAACTACCGAAAGTCCATCGAAAATTTACACAGTGTTTAGAACACAGGTATTTGCTGAAAAAAGTATTTTTTACAAAAAGGAATGTAAATAATTTTTGCTTAATAATATCAAAAATATTTTTTAATTTCTATTTGATTTTTTCCTTTACAGGCCAAATATATCAATTTTGTACAATAGCTTCAGAGGTTTCAAATTTATTCTTTAAAAATAAAAATTTTTTAAAAAAATGTTCGCCTGTGGTCCTCTTTTTGCCAAATAACTAAAAGTCAAAGTTTTTTAGAATTGGATGTAGATTTTTAAATGTAAAGAGGATGAGTCGTAGATTCGGTCATTTTATTTTTCTTGGACAAATGCAGCAATACCAATTGCATGACCTGCTGAAGTATGATTTTGGGCCTCTTCCAAAAATATCTTTTTACAGAAAATTTACAACATTTCTGATAAGTTACTTATCTTCATCTTGATTCTAAGTTCAAGACAAAAGACTTACAGAAAAATTCGAAATGTTGGTGTAAAAAGTGTTCGGTATGATATGGAACGATCATCAACACTGAGCCGTCAGTTCAGTGATACGCCTTGCTTTCATGTTGTCACCTTGTATCAGTACTTTCTGAGTAATTAATATATAAAGTGTCCCACTAGGGACAATTGCACTATGGAACATTCCAACGAGTTTAAGTGGCCATATTGGATACTTTCCATTGTAGCCTCGCGTGTAGTTAAACATGTGAGTGCAATTAGGGTTGTCCAACGAACGCACTAAACTCTCGGGTCATTGTTTGTGTTTCTGCCACAGCCACGAGTGTACGTACACGTCTGTGGGGAACAACTGTCAATTCATGGCGATATTAGACGGCTTATTTTTTTGACAAAAACCCTCAAAACTAAATACACATCACCAGCAACAAAAACAAACACAAAAAGCTCAGAAATGTAACAAAAAGTGTCTTTGTGTTCCTAAAATGCATTTCGTGTAAACAGACAGACAGGCGGACGGAGAGACGGACACACGTACAGACCGTTTCGGTTTCTGTTTGCTTTACCCCACACACATCTCTGTAAACATTGTCCGGGGCATTTGTTGGCGGCTCCATGATGGGGGAGTTGAAAGGCCTGCGTGTGCGAACTGTGCTGTTTGTTTTTCGCGTTTTTTCTGTGGCTGTGTGTAAGTATTTGTGTTTTTCCACAAAATGCTTAAATTACAGATATCAATTTGAGTCAACCGAAAAAACTAAAACAAAAACAGAAACAGAAAAGTGCAATTGCAATTGCATTGACAAAAAAATGGTTGAGCTGAAAAGCACACAGCAAGAATTATCTATAATTATAGTTGAAATTGAAAATGATTTTCAAAAAATGTCTAATTGTTGTAAACTGCACGGGCTAGAAAAAGTTGACAAAGTTTTGACACACAAATCTAACGAGTATCGCATGAGTCATTCCATGTCAAACCGGACTCAAAAATATTCACGTGACTCCGATTTTTCTGAATAGCTCATGAAATATTCTTGTTTAAAAAAAAATTACAAGTGTTTTAGGAAAAACTCTTACAATTTCAGTTGCAGACTTATAGGCATTTGAACTTGCAGAAAAATTAAAAATTCTTTACTTATTTACTTTTTACAAATTAAAAAATAACACTCAAAAGGAAACGAGATAGACCCATCATTCATAGATCGGCTTAGAATCACTTTCTGAGTCGATTTAGTCCGATCCTAACAAAAATAAGTTTGTGGTTCATGGACGAATCCTATTTAAATTAAGCAAATCGATTCAGATTTAGATATAGATATAGCCTCCATACAAATGTCACACCTGATTTGACTTTTTCCGCTCTCGAAACCACATATTGTACCCGATTTTCTCTAAATTTGACACAGCACATTATAAGTTGGTAACATCGGTTCAGATATAGATATAACCCCCAAACAAATATCGCTCCCGATATGACCTTTTCCTTCCCGATTTCACTTTTTTACCGAATTGAATTGCAATGTGGTAGAAAGTGGTTTGTTTATAAAAAAGTAAATAAAAAAACATTAATTATATTTTAAGATTTGACAATTTTCTGTAAAACTACAAATCGACTTTTTTTAAAGATATCTTATAACAAAATTCTCGACCCACCGTAGCGTATACAATTTCATATTTTTTGACAATTGTACGAATCAAGCAACAACAGCTAGAGATATGCAATTACGTAGGGGTAAATAAAGGGATTTTTCGAAATTCGTACTTTTATTTGATAAAATGACAAAAGATGTATTAACTTGACCAGAGATACAAGCCGACCGATTTTAAGCCGACAAGCCGCTGCCGTCGCATGTTTCCGCGGGAGCCGCGCCGCCGCCGATTTCATCGGCTCAAATCGACTTCAACTACGCCGCCGATTTCATCGACTCATATCGACTTCAACCACGCCGCCGAGAGTTGACGGAGTTCTAACTCAGTCAAATCTTACTACCAAAATAGACAACCCACTTGAAATTACAAAAATAAATGTAGACTTAGACAACCTACTACTGTGAAATATATGGATCTCTCTTTGAATTTAGTATCCCATTATATGATGATGTCTATTGAAAATTGAATGATTGTATTTTGATTTGAAACTCGCATTTATATAAGTCAATTCCAGTAGGTGTGGTCATGTGTTCCTATAAATAACAATAAACAACAGCTCCTCTATTGTGCTTCTTTAGTGTGTCAAAGTAGGTAGAGTATTATCATTATTTGGAAGGATGATGATATTCAAGATGTCTGATCAAATATGCCTCACATGAAAAGCTGTTATTGCAAAAATATTTATTAAATTCATCCATATTATAAATTTTGGGAATGGATTCCCATTCCCAAAAAAATTGTATGGGATAATTATATGAAATTATGGGAACATTTGATAATATTGGCAAATATTAACGAATATTGAGTTAGTTGACAAAAAATAAAAGAAAAGGTATCAAAAACCAATAGAAATTGTTCCTTCCATTTTCCCAAAATTGTCAAATAAATAGAGGTAATCGAATGGCCGCTGCCACCGACCCATTTTGAACAGCGCCGCCGCCGCCGATAATTATGGTTCGGCTTGTAACTCTGAACTTGACACCAACCAAAATCCTGACATTGAATCCACGAAATTCTGTAACCACATTCCTTTCTGAGTAACTTTTCTTTAACATCTTTGTAATAACCTTCGACCAAAAAAAAAAAACAATTTTATTGCATAGCCAGTAATTCAGATATAAACTCCTTTGATAATTTTCAAGATAAACAAATTGAAAAAATACTGTTTTAATAAGCCTGAAAGGTTACTATTTGAACATGTGGATCGCAATACTATCACAGCTATGAGAGGCTTTGATAAATACTTCCCTTGCAAATAAACTCATTGCATAAGGACCCTCCTGTATCAGAGTATCTATGAAATCACCCGATATCTGCAGTATAAGAAACTTCCTCTTACTCATGTCATATATGAATTAGAACCCCAAAACTTTATAAAAAATCTTATTTAGACTCATACTTCATCAAAAACATAGTAAATTAACAAGTAAGTAATTAACAACTATTATTTAGGTTTAAGTAGATTGCAGATCGATTGTCTTATATCCACTTTTTGAATACGCTTGATTGAGGTCTTCACGGTGTATTTTTTCACACTACTTACACACTCAGAAAAATAGCATTCCTAAATCTGAGTAAAATCCATACTACAATTTAGTTCAACAATTTTACTCCAGTTCAGTAAAAATTTCCTAAAAGGTTGGAAAATTAACTAAATGTAAGTAAAGTTTTCCTCTTTCAAAGAATTGATAAATAATTTTTCGAAAATAAAAATAATTTTAGTTTTTACGTTTGTTTTGGTCTGTAATCAATATTTGATTTGAAGTGGAATATTCTCTTGGCTCAAGACCATTCTGCAGCTATATATTATAGAATGTTCATTTATTTTCAAATGGTGACATTTATTACTTGCACTTGCACACTACCCCTACTATGATTTCTTTGCTGGCACGAAAAAAAATCAGCAAAAGTAGAAAAATGGGATTTTTTGTTCTATTTTTTATTACCTTATATTAACATCTAAGGATTTTCATCAGGTGGTCTTGTCTTCTTCATTAGGATTTCAGCTATTATTATAAAATAAAAATATCTATTCTATAATCTAATTTGCGAAACAATCTTTTGCTCTAGTTAATTAAAAGTATAAAAATTGTGATTTAAAAATCTGTGTCTATAATGAGGGTCATAACTTCATCATTTATCCCAGATATTTCACATATAGGCATTGTTGTCTTAGTTAAAACTTGCTATTAGCTATTAAAAAATAAAACAATATATTTATTTCCATTTTTTAAGGTTTTTCCTGCCAGCAAATCGATTTTTTTTTTCTAATTCTTTGGAGACTGTTCTAACATTATTTCTATGTGAAAGTGAAATTTACAGCTTGTAAATTTAATTGAACACATTAGTTTCTGTTATCAGTCTTATATTTCCAAAATGAGAGTACAAATATTAACGATACCTCGACGAAAAAATAAAAATATATATTATCCGTAAAAATATTTGCGTTGATTTATGAATCCGTAAGATATAAATTTTTATATTTTTGTTTTCTGTCGCATTATGGAAACAGACAAAAACGGTTGTTCGAAAAACGTAATTTTGCAAAATAAGACGGTGGAAGAAGGAAAAAAGTTTTTTAAGTCGGTTTTGATAACTCTATCGGAAACCCTAAAGCCATGACTGTTTAATTTCATCAAGATTGGTTAAAGTGTTTATATAAGTGTCTTAATTATAGCCCATTTCATCGTTTTGGATGACTTTGTTCGAAAAATCAACTCTTAATATATATATATATATATATACTAACCCTAAACTGTTAGCTGCAATTTTTTGTTTGGCAATAGTTTACCTAACAAATATGTCTCAATATTTAAATTCTGTGTGAATTTTGTTACACCTGGCATATAAGTCCGTTCAGCAGATTGAATCTTTTATTGACAATATTATCTTCAGTTGAATTATTATTATTTAAATTGTCTTTTGTCTGATTTCTGTGCATTCGTATAACATTCATCAAAATATGCGATTGTGCTCAGACTCCCCAATTCCGGTGGGAAAAGTAAAAATTTGATATGAAATGCTTCAACATGCTGCAGAAATTAATGCATTTTTGGAACATTTTCCATGGCACTCCTCAGGCCCTAAATCCATGGCAGCTGATACAATTTCCGCTTAAAATAAGGCATTTTAATTTCACTGATATTAGTAAAACTAAATCCGATAGATAAAGCAAATATTGCTGAGCCATAAGGAACTAATGCTGTTTTCCTTTAAGTTTCTATTAAAGTAAATATGCATGTGTGTGTGTGGTTGTGTGTTGTTGTGTCTGTGTAAGTATAAGTATAAATATATGTATGTAGTAAATTACACAACCGCCTGTTGCATATACAGCGCCAAGATTCACTTTGTTTTTCTATTGTTGTTGCTGCTGTTGTTGTTGTTTTGTATAGTTTTGCGCTTTTTTTGTGCCACATCCTTTTGGAGAATTGCGCAAGTGTGAGTTTTTTTCTTCGCATACTTGCCACCCGCACCTCTCTATGTATGTGTGAGAATTTTGTGCGATTATTTTGGCTGTTATCTACTTTATATTGTTGCTGGCGATGGTGTTGGTAGTGGTGCAGCTGTTGTTTCCTTTCCTTCGGCATGCAATGTCCTTGTGTCCTCCTGCGTGTACATAAGCGACCCGAAATCCAAACCTCCCCACCCCAGCCCATTAAAAGGTGCATTATCTGCAATTTCATCTTCACACCACGCCATCTCCACCAGCTCCCAACCCCCACCCCAACCACGACGACTTTAGCTCCCGCTACGTGTTGCATGGTTTGAGTTACATTTGGTGGAAAGTGGGTAAGTGGGTGTGCTGGCCCTCTCCCCTCCTCCGCACCTTAACTTCCTCGCATATAATGCATTTGTTGTTTTTATTTCATGTTTTTTTTGTGCAAGCCGTCGTGGTGTTTCTTTTTCATTTTTTTATCTCGAAACTTTAGATGTTTTTCTCGGCATTTTTATAGTTTCTACTATTTTCATGTGTTTTTTCTGTTCTTCGGTTTTTTGTTGTTCTTCTCGTCCTCCTCCCCCGTGTACATAGCACACAGCACATACCATTGATGAGTATATAACGAACATTTTTATATATATTTTTTCCTCAATGTTTTTTTTTTCATTTTCGTTATTTATTCCCACATTTTTCTTATTCTCGTATATAATATAAATATGTCTGTATGTATGTGTGTAAGAATGCACATTGTACATACATATTTATTTTTTATGTGTATTGCTCTCTTCTTATATTTATTATATTCATTTTTGTTGTCGTTCTTGCGTTCTTCTCTATGTGTATGTGTATGTGTTTTCTACTCCCGTAAATAGTAGAAAAAATTTAGCCAGCAAAAAGCTGTAGTATACGAAAATTGCATAAAAATATAATAACATACATAGAGTCAAATTCATCAAGCGGATGGATGGCTGCACAATGTCGCATATTGCATACACATCCATACATACAGCCACACACACAAACACACACACTCCCATGTTTACATTTTAGCTCAACTAGTCAAAAAGTGACTCCCCTCCACGGAAATTCTATGTCGCGCCCCAGACGCCACATCCCTCTAAGGCCCCCGCATACACTATGCATGTGTTTACAGTGGACACCACCCCAAGAAGTTTAATGAAGCTCGCTTACACACTATCCTTCTCAATCGCAATAGTTTGAGCCAAAAACGAAATTAAAAAATTACATGCATTCCACAGAGGCTGTTGATTTTCGTAAAAGTGGAGGAAATGTTAATTTTTTTAAAATATTAAAAAAAAAATAATTTTATAAATAAATATAAAATTTTAATTATATTTAAGGCAAGGCTATCATTATGTTTATACTATATATATCGTTAGTTGTATTTCCATCCGATTTGAATTCCAAAAGTATATATTTTGAAAATCCATTATCTCTCACGTACATAGTTCAAGATAACCTAACTTCATGAGTCCACCAATTTTTGTTCTAAAAGTAAAAAAGTACGAATTTGGAAAAATCTTTTTATTTTGCTTGTCTATGCAGTCAGAGGAATGTATACACCGAATTCCATGATTCTAGCTGCGGTCATTAGGTTGGTACTATGTTTATCCCCCTTTTCCAATTTTATACCCTTAAAAGTTTCTAAAATCTCTTTATTTTACGCGTCTACATCCCTCTACACACCCAATTTCATCATTCTAGATGTAACCGTTAGTAGGTACCATTTTTATCCCTATGTTCCCATTGTATCCGTTGAAAGTACGAATTTGGAAAACCCTTTTATGCATGCTCCGAATTTCATGATTTTCATTTAGTTGGTACCATTTTGATCCCCTTTTTCAATTTGAACCCCAAAAAGTACGAATTTCGAAAAATCCCTTTGTTTGACGTGTACACGCCGAATTTCATTATTTTAGGTGCATCCGTTTAATTGGTACCATTTTTATCCCCATTTTCCATTCTAACCGCAAAAAACTACGAATGTATAGTCAGAGGAATGTGTAGAGCGAATTTCATCATTGTAGCTGCGACCATTTGGTTGATACCATTTTTATCCCTCTATTTCCATTTTATCCCTTCAAAGTACGACTTTCTAAAATCTTTTTTTAATGTGTCTACGCTGAGAGGGATGTACACAGCGAATTTCATCATTCTAGCTGTAGCCGTGTAGTTGGTACCATTTTTATCCCTCTGTTGCCATTTTATCCCTTGAAAGTACGAATTCGAAAAAACCTTTTTATTTTTGGTGTCTACGCAGTCAGAGGAGTGTGTACTCCGAAATTCATGACTCTCTCTACGGTTGGTACAATTTGTATCCCCTTTTTCCATTTTAACACAAAAAAGTACGAATTTCGAAAAATCCCTATATTTTACGTGTCTACGCAGTCCGAGGAATGTATATAAAAAATTCTATGATTCTAGATGTGGTCATTTGGTTGGTAGCATTTTTATCCCCTTTTTCCCATTTATTCCCTTAAAATTATGACTTTCTAAAATCTCTTTATTTTACGTATCTGCGCAATAAGAGAATGTACATGTTTCTCATCTTCATAATCAGATTAATGTATGCACCGAATTTCGTGTTTCTAGCTTTTGTCGTTTGATAGGTACCATTTTTATCCCTTTTTGCCAAGTACAAGCAGACATATTTGAAAAAAAAATGCTTAAATACTCTAAACTATTATGGATTTTTATGGGTATTGTCAGTACTTGTGTGGGAAAATTGTTTACCTTAGGACCGATTTCGCTCGGTTGCAATCCCAAGCGATCTACGACTATAAGACGCATTTATGGAAAATTTAGACTCTTAGCTCCTTTCGTTTCGTTTTCTTTCTTTGATTTATTTTCCTTGAGAATCCCACATATGTTTGTGGACATCTTCTCGACAACTGCGACAAGAGTTCTGTTCTGCCAGGTTTCACTGTATCAAACAGTTCGTTGCGGCTGTCTCATAAACGAACAATGCCTGTTTTTGTTTATGACCGTCGAAAACAAACAAAAAACGTCCGAACGAACCAACGAACGAAACTGCAACGATATGGATGAAAATGGTCACAAAATATATGTAGACAAAATACAACAATAACAACAGCAGCAACAGCAACAAATTGTTAACGCTAAACAAACGACAACGACGAAATGCCATTCCACCCGGCAACCGCTGCACCACACACAGCAAACAGCCACAGCACACATGCAAACCCGGGCTTTCTGTTTCCAGTTTTGTACTCCGACGATAAATGAACAACCAACGCCAACATAAGTTGGTGAGTTTTTAATGAAAAAAATTTATTTATCTAATTTATTGTACGAAACCAAATTGCATCGCATTCGTTGTTTCTGTTTTTTTGAAGAAAAATTGCCTGAAAAAGAAAAATTTTACAAAATAAATAATTGTAGAATTTATGACATCATTTCTGTCATTCGTAAACGAGAAGTGGAAAGATTTGTGTTTTTTTGTGCGCAACATACTATCGTAGTGCGGGCAATTAAATGCAACTTTTGAGTGTTGACTTGCTATGCAAAATAAACAGACAGATCTACGTCAAAGAACTCGGCTTCGATTTCTCGAATGTCTTCATAGCTTTATTTGATAATTCCATCTAGTAATGTTTCAGCATTCTAAAAGGAAGCCTGTAAATCTTCTCCCAAGATCTAAAATGTGACAGTCCATATTACACTTTAACCGGTTGAAATTATAGTGAAAGTGTCGTTTTAAGATTTTCATTTCAAATGATAACTGAAAAAAATAATGTCAACTTAAAGATGAGAATATCTGTCAAATTTGAAGTATATTTTATTCATTACAATTGAAATTATAATAAACTATATATAACAAGTAAAAACGGCGTTAAGTTCGGCCGGGCCGAACTTTATATACCCTCCACCATGGATTGCATTCCACAGAGGTTGTCGGTTTTCGTAGAAGTGCAGTAATATTACAGGAAAATATATTCTTTTTAAAATAACCAAACCAAAACAAATACAAATATTGAAAAATTAATTTTATAAATAAACATAATATTTTAATAATTTCAAACCACACTTATAAGGTAATGCTACCAATACGTCAATTCAAAAAATAAATATTCTTATATTTATATTTCCAAAAATATTTTCAAAGCCATAAATATTGGTAGATAGTGGGTGTTGCAGTTGGTTGTATTTGCATTCTATTTGAATTCCAAAAGTACAAATTTTGAAAATCCATTATCAGACGTACATAGTACAAAATAACCAAACTTCATGATTCAACCAATTTTTGCCGTAAAAGAAAAAGTACGAATTTGGAAAAAACATTATATTTTGCGTTTCTATGCAGGAATGTATACTCCGAATTCCATAATTCCAGCTGCGCCCATTTGGTTGCTACCATTTTTACCCCCTTGACGTTTCTACGCAATTAGAATTTTATCATTCTAGCTGTAGTCGTTTAGTTGGTAATATTTTTATCCCTCTGTATCATTGTATCCCTTGAAAGTGTCTACGCAGTCAGAGGAATGTATACTCCGAATTTCATGACTCTAGCTGCGGTCATTTGATTGGTACTATTTTTATCCCCTTTTTTCATTTTAACCTCAAAAAGTACGAATTTCGAAAAATCAGTTTATTTTCCGTGTCTACACACTCAGAGGAATGTATACTCCGAATTTCATGACTCTAGCTGCGGTCAGTAGATTGGTACTATTTTTATCCCCTTTTTTCATTTTAACACCAAAAAGTACGAATTTTGAAAAATCCGTGTAGTTTACTTATCTATGCAATCAGAGGAATGAATACACCGAATTTCATTATTCTAGGTACAGCCGTTTGGTTGGTACCATTTTTATCCCTCTATTCCTATTTTGCCCCTTAAAGTACGAATTTGGAAAAAAATACTTTAATATTATGTATCTACTCAATTAGAGGAATGTACACACCGAATTTCGTGTTTCTAGCTGTTGTCGTTTAATATGTACAATTTTTATCCCTTTTTTGCCATTTTACGCCCTACAAATAAGAATCATTTATGGTGCACGTTTTTGCTATAAGGGGAATGCGCATACCAAATATCAAGCAAATATAAACAGACATATTCAAAAAACATGCTTAAATACGCTAAAATATTAGGGATTATTATGGGTATTTTCAGTCCTTGCGAGGGAAAAAATTTTCCCTTTGGGCCGATTTCGCCCCATTTCAATCCCAACCGATCTACGACTATAAGACGAATTTATGGAAAATTTGAACGTTCTAGCTCCTTTCGTTTAGATGCTAGCGTGCTTTCAACAGACGGACGGACGGACATGGCTAGATCGTCTTAGAATTGTATGACGATCAAGAATATATATACTTTATAGGGTCTCAGGTCGATATTTCAAGGTGTTACAAACGGAATGACAAAGTTAGTATACCCCCATCCTGGAGATGGAGGGTATAAAAAGCACTAGCAGCTAAGGCTATCGGCCTCTGTGAGATCTTCTAGATAAGTTATAGTAGTTTGTGAAGTTCATAAAATATTATATATTTTTGTGTATATTTATAGTTTTTGGAAAATTATAGATAGTTTTTATTATATTTTCTGCTGATGGGTGTTTTAGTAAGTCAAATGCGTCTGGTATTTTGAAGATATTGTTGCGAATATGTTGAAGTGCTGTACAGTGCGAAAGCAAGTGGTGAATTGTTAGGTTGAAGTTATTACAAAAAGTGCATATCGGAGAAGGATCTTTAGATATCAGATGTTCATGAGTCATCCTAGTGTGATTTAGGCGTAAACGTGAGAAACATTTATTTTCATGAGAGGTTATTGTAAGAGACATTCTAATCGGTATTCTGTCTGGATTGATATTCTTATATGGATGGTAGTATATGCTCCAGGTATAGTCGGCTTTAGCTTTCACATAATTTTTTGCCAATATTGTTGTAAATTTTTTGGAAAAAGGTATAAATGTGTATGTTGGGGTTCGGTATGGAATATTTTTTAGCAGCCACATCGGCATGTTCGTTGTCTGAGATTCCTAAAGAGTGATTTTTTTGAGGTTAGGATTTTCATACATTAGTATTTGACAGATCACGTGGGATTTCAGACATTATGTCAAAGAGAAAGATGCTCAGTATGCTTTGACATTTCATCATGAATCGTCTTACAAACGAACAACGCTTGCAAATTATTGAATTTTATTATCAAAATGCGTGCTCTGTTAAGAAAGTTCATTGCGCGCTTCCATTTTATGGTCAGTTTAATCGACCCACTGAAGCGGCTATTCGGGCTATTGTGACTAAATTTCGCACCAAATTTACATTGTTGGACATTAAACCACCAACACGCTTACGTAGAGTGCGAACTGAAGAAAATATCGCAGCTGTATCGGCCAGTGTTAATGATGACCACCAATTTTCGATTCGTCGCCGTTCGCACCAATTGGGTCTCTGTTACTCAAAAACGTGGAAATGCCAAAATTGGACTAAGCGGATGGACCACCTAAGACGCAGCCGCGGTCAACATTTAAATGAAATTATCTTCAAAAAGTAAATGTCATGGACCAATCTAACGTTTCAAATAAAGAACCGATGAGATTTTGCAAATTTTATGCGTTTTTTTTTTTAAAAAAAGTTATCAAGCTCTTAAAAAATCACCCTTTACATGGCTAGGAATCTAATGTCTAATTTTATTACTTAAAGTCAGCATCAATTGTTGTATTAAGATTATTGTTTAATTTTTGTTCCAAATATTGATACATGCTTCAAACACTGAAAGACTGTCTGAGCAAATCAAGGTTTTGTTTCGACTATTTTTACAAATTTCCATTGCTTTCAAAATTGATATAGGTTCTGCGTCAAAAATGTTTGAGCCTTCGGGAAGAAGGCCAGTTGCTTGAATATTACCGCTTTCTGTTTTCTTTATGTATCGTTGACCTTTTTATTTATTTAATTTTCTTATCGATTAATTCAACTTGAGGCCATGGAAAAAACTGGTGGTGTTGTT
This sequence comes from Polietes domitor, assembly GCA_947397865.1. NCBI lineage: Eukaryota > Metazoa > Arthropoda > Insecta > Diptera > Muscidae > Polietes > Polietes domitor. The sequence continues at coordinate 163,429,803 of OX377618.1, forward strand.
TTATTATTTATTATACACTCCACGAGAGTATTATGTCTTTGTGCATTTGTTTGTAACACCCAAAAGGAAACGTGATAGACCCATTGTTAATTATACCGATCGTCTTAGAATCACTTTCTGAGTCGATTTAGCAATGTCCGTCTGTCTGTCCGTCCGTCCGTCCGTCCGTCCGTCCGTCCGTCCATCTATTCTTGTAATCACGATACAGGTCGCAATTGTAGACAGAACCAAATGAAACTTTGCACAACGATGTTTTTCGGGATAAGGACGAACGCTATTTAATTTGAAGAAAATCGGTTCAGATTTAGATATAGCCCCCATACGAATTTCACTCCCGATTTGACTCTTTTCACTCTAGATACCACATATTATAACAGATTTTCTTTAAAATTGGCAAAACATCTTATATTGTAACTAGAAACACCTGTGGTAAAAATGTGTTAGATCGGTTCAGATTTATATATAGCTCCCATACAAATTTCTCTCCCGATTTGACTTTTTCCGCTCTAGAGACCACATAATGTATCAGATTGTCTTCAGATTTGGTAAAACATCTTATATTTCCACTAGAAACACCCATGGTGAATATAGGTCAGATCGGTTCAGATTTATATATAGCTCCCATACAAATTTCGCTCCCGATTCGACTTTTTCCGCTCTAGAAACCACATAATGTATCAGATTGTCTTCAGATTTGGTAAAACATCTTATATTTCGACTAGAAACACCCATGGTGAATATCGGTCAGATCGGTTCAGATTTATATATAGCTCCCATACAAATTTCGCTCCCGATTTGACTTTTTCCGCTCTAGAAACCACATATTGTATCAGATTGTCTTCAGATTTTGCAAAACATCTTATATTTAAACTAAGAACATCTATGGTGAAAATAGGTCAAATCGGTTCAGATTTAGATATAGACCCGATACAAATGTCGTTCCCGATTTGACATTTTCCTCTGTAGAAACCACATATTGTACTCGATTTTCTTTAAATTTGGCACAACATCTTATAATCTTACTAGAAAAACCTGTGGCTAAAGCGGGCTAGATCGGTTCAGATTTAGATATAGGCCCCATAGAAATGTCGCTCCAGATTTGAATTTTGCGCTCTAAAAACCATATATTGTACCCGATTTTCTTTAAATTTGGGACAACATCTTATAATCCAACTAGAAACACTATGCATAAATTGGGTAAGATCGGTTCAGATTTAGATATAGCCCCCATACAAATGTCGCTCCCGATTTGACTTTTGCCGCTTTAAAAGCCACATATTGTGCTCGATTTTCTTTAAATTTCGAACAACATCTTATAATCTAACTAAACAAAACTATGGTGAAAGTGGGTAAGATCGGTTCAGATTTAAATATAGCCCAAATTCAAATGTTGCTTCCATAAGTTTAACCGATTTTGGCCAAACTATACATTTTATCTTTCACCTATTTCATTCCAGGTTTCAATATATCCTCATACAAATGTCCTTTCCGATATAAAATTTTTTGTCAAACACATACATTTACAGGATACAAAAAACCTTCCCGTTTTCACTTTTTCACCGAATTGAATTGTATTCGGATTGAAAGTGGAGTGTATCATAGAGTCGGCCCCGTCCGACTTTAGCCTTTCCTTACTGGTTTTTATTTTATTTTCCCAATATTTCGGTTGCCTTCGTCAACCATCATCAGGGGATAAACACTAAACAAAAATATATACAATTTATAACAAATATTCACTATCAATATCACAATTTTTTTTAATAATAATTACTTTAAAAATTAATAGGCGTCTTCCTGTTGTCTGCACAAATTATTGTCAACTAAAAGTCTCTCTTTGTCGGCTGTATTTTTGTATTATATGTCGATAAGCTTTCGCGCAATTCTCTGTGTCTGTTTTGTAATTCATCCTCTTCTACGTGGGAACGTCAATAATGTTCAATACTTCAAGAGTAAATCTTCGCTTATAATTTCTCTCCTCTGCTAATATTTGAACGTCTTTGAAGTTTGGCGTATGGCTTGTCAGAGTACAGTGGGCCGCAAGAGCTGTTTTTGCTCTATTGGTTTGTCAGTTGCTTTTTGGACCGATTTATGTGAAGAAAGTCTAGTTTTTAGTTTCGGTGACAACTGCAAATGATGTATTTGTTTCAGTTTTTGAGCCGTCAGTGAAAGAAATTTCAGAAATTTCATGCTACTCTCTGAATTAGTTCATTTCAAGTTTCCCCCTTAGTTTAGGCCGTATCTTATATACCCTCAACCACGTAGTGCTTTCCTCAGTATTATCGACAAAATAGAGGCATAAATGCAATAAAATATTAGGAAAATTATGATTTTTTGCTGATAGCGATATTTGTTAAATATATTGCGATGCTTCATTATTATAGTTTTGAAATAAAATTAATTAATTAATTTAAAGACTACAACCACTTATAGATATGTTTTTATAGCTTGATAGCCTTTAATTAAATATATACATCAAAGTAATTCTTCAGAAAGTTAAAGTACGAATTTCGAAATTACAATATATTTCGGGTTTATAATGGAATGTATATACCTAATTTGACGATTCTGAAGCTGCACTCGTTTGTTTGGTACCAGTTTTATCTCTTTTACGTACGAATTTGGAGGAAAACTTTAGTTTTGTGCGTCTACGTAGTCAGATCAATTTATAAATAGAATTTCATGATTCCAGCTGCAGCCGTTTGGTTGGTACCATTTTCAACCCGTTTTACTCCGTTTCCCTAAAAGTACAAGTTTCCAAAAAATAATTTATGCTGCGCGTTTACACAATCCTACTAGTATCCTACTAGTATCGAAAAATCGCATTAAATTTCAAATCTACGGAACCTCAGCGAAATCTAACTCATTTTCATTATTCTAGCAGCAGCTGTTTGATTGGTACCAATTTCATCCTTTTCTAACCGTTTCCGAATTCCATTATTCCAGATTTTATCCCTTTCTCATATTTTCCCCTTAAAAGTACGTGTGTACTTGCTATTAGAGGGATGTACACACCGAATTTCATTATTCTAGTTGCAGACATTTTTATCATTCGTGCTGTTGTCGTTTGTTAAGTACCATTTTTATCCCTTTTTGCCCCATTCCCATCCGTATAAGTAAGAATCGCTTTACGGTGCAAGTATGTGAAGATAAATCCGTCAGTTAAATACTTCTCAGTTAAATACGTCCGTTTTGTGGAACGTATTCCACAACATGATTTTATGCTAAAAATAATATAAAAATGTAAGTTTTTTGCATCTTCTATATATATAAAAATGAATCTATGTTTGTATGTTTGTTTGTTTGTTTGTTCTTTATAGCAGCCTAAACTACTGAACCGATCTTCTTGAAATTTTCACAGTATGTTCATAGTGAACCGGTTGGGGATTTATTCGTTGTTTATAAATTATCATATGCTGAATAAGCTAGCAGCTAGAGTCTTGAATTTTTGTGAAAGTTCACTGATTATTAGTCTGTACAGATGTGCCAAAAATGGGCGGTATTGGAAAAGTGGGCGTTGCACCTCCCACACGAAGTTAAAACCCATTTTCGAATATATTCCGTTCTATGACAGATACAATACTGACATTTTGTCTGAGTGCACCCAGCATTAATGTGCGTAGTTGTGCCAAAAATGGGCGGTATTGGAAAAGTGGGCGTGGCACCTCACATACGATGTTAAAACCTATTATTGAATATATTCAGTTCTATGACACCTAGAGTGCTGAAATTTTGTGTAAGTGCGTCTAGCATCTATGTGCCAAAAATTGGCGGTATTGGAATAGTGGGCGTGGCACCTCCCATACGAAGTTAAAACCTATTGTTGAATATTGTCACTTCTACGACACCTAGAGTGCTGAAATTTTGTGTCAGTGCATCTAGCATCAATGTGCGTAGCTGTGCCAAAAATGGGCGGTATTGGAAAAGTGGGCGTGGAACCTCCCATACGATGTTAAAACCTATTATTGAATATATTCCGTTCTATGACAGATACAATACTGAAATTTTGTCTGAGTGCATCCAGCATCAATGTGCGTAGCTGTGCCAAAAATGGGCGGTATTGAAATTTTGTGTGAGTTCATGCAGTGTAAATAGTTGTACAAAGATGGGCGGAAAGTGGTCGTGGCCCTTCCCATATGAAATTAAAACCTATTTTTGAGTATATTCGACACCGAGATTCCTATATTGTTGTGTGAGTTAATTTAGTTGTAACCTGCTTAGACAATATCCAAATCGGCGGTATTTGAAAGTTGGGGCATTTTTGATTTGAATTTTGTAAAATTACACTTTTTCTTTTGATTTTCATCCTTTCAAGAAAGCGGAAATTATATAATTTTTGTAGTTTTTGTGTTGTTTGATTAATGAACAATTTGATTGATTTTCCACGTGTTTTGAATGTAATGTAATTTCTTCTTACGAATGAAGTGTTTTGTTTAGGTAATGGAAAGGAGGAGAATCACACTTAACAAAAAATCAATTTGATTTTTGACATTTCTTCCATTATTCACCGTAAACGTAACGTTCTTCATGGAACACATCATTTCTTCAGTATCTCAGGGAAGTACCTTGATTATATTCTCAGCAGATTTTAATTTTTCCGTTTGTTTTTTTTTTTTGCTTGGCGAAGCGGGCGGGTTTCAGCTAGTTTTTATATAATTACTGAAATGTACTTTATATGACTGCGGAATGAACTCCACGGTGGAGGGTATATAAGATTCGACCCGGCCGAGCTTAACGCCTTGTTAGCATAGGGATCGCTTTGCTTTTGTTTTCTAATTTTTTCCTCTTCCCTAAACGTACTGCAACGACTGACAAACTATGACTTGGATATTTGTTGTCCGCATATTTGTATAGATAACACCATGCAACAAACAATTTTCGAGGGGACATCAGTACAATTTTCTGATGTGTTCTGGCTTTCTAAATCATATTAAAAAATGTTATGGATATTTTTTTTTTTTGTATTAAAATTGCCGTTTTCGTTGAATGTGCCATTAGTATTTGTACTCTCATTTGAAATATATGTCCAATTAACGTTGCTTATTATGGCTTTAAATGTAGCAAAGTTCACTTTCACCTATAAACAGTTTCAAAAATTTACAAAACAATTGTTTTTTTGAAAATAAAATATTTTGTTTTGTGGCACAAAAAAGTCATACAAAAATAGGGAAAAAATACCAAAAAATATTTTGTTTCGTTTTTAATAGCTAACATTCTAACGAAGAAAACAATGTGTATTTGTAAAAAATATATGGATAATTTATATTTTAATTTTTGTTTAATAAGCGCTCAAACCACCTTTACAACATATATCTGAATATCTTTTTTGCAATAGATAGGATCTTAACGAAGAAAACAATGTCTATTTGAAGAAATTCTATGGATAAAGAAGTAGAAAGAAGTCTTGTATAATTTGTATACCTGTTTTTCACGCTGTATACAAGCATTTAAAAAACATGCTCCTTTGCGCCTATAAACGTCTAGATCTTTCACATATAGACATAGTTATCTTCGGTAACATATTGAAAAATAAAACAAAATAGTTTTTTGCAACTATTTTTATTGCATAAAACAATTTTTTCCGAAAAATAACATTATTTTTCAATTCTTTGGAAACTGTTCCAAAACCACTGTTTCTATGAGAAAGTAAAATTCGCAACATTTGTAGACAACAGAGGAATGTATACTTCGAATTTCATGGCTCTAGCTGCGGTCGTTTGGTTGGTACAATTTGTATCCCCCAAAAAGTACGAATTTCGAAAAATTCCTTTATTTTACGTGTCTACTCAATCAGAGGAATGTATAAACCAAATTTCATTATTTTAGGTGCAGCTGTTTAGTTGGTACCATATTTATCACTCTATTCCCATTTTACTAATTTGAAAAAAATCTTTTAGATACGTAATATCTACATCAAATTACGTGTTTCTAGCTGCTGCCGTTTGATAGGTACCATTTCATTCTTTTTACCCCATTACCATTCCTTCGAAGAAGAATCACTTTATGGTGCACGTTTTTGTTATAGGAGGAATGCGCATACATAGTAAGTACAAGCGTACATATTGAAAAAACATGCTTAAATACTCTAAAATATTAGGGGTTATTATGTGTCTTTTAGTCCTTGTGAGGGAACAATTTTTCCCTTTGCACCGTTTTCTCACAGTTGCAATCCCAGCCGATCTACGACTATAAGACGCTTTTATGGTAAATTTGAACGTCCTTTCGTTTAGATGCTAGCGTGCTTTGAACAGACGGACGGATATGGCCACATCGTGTTAGAACTTTATGACGATTTTGAATATATAAAGGGTGGTTACATTTTAAGGGCCGATGTTGATTTTGAATAAAACACAAATTATTTAGGAAATAATTATCATTTCTTTTTATTACGGTAATATTGGTATGGTTCAATTATGTATGGAACAAAATATCGGCCAAATGGCCGCCGCTCCCTCGGCGGCACACCTCAATCCGATATACTTTATTGGGTCTCAGGTAGATATTTCAAGGTGTTACAAACGGAATGACAAAGTCATTATACGCTCATCCTGGAGGTATAAAAATGTATGTTATTCTACCTTTCAAAGTCGAAGTAATCGGTACTTCAAATTTAAAATTTTAAATGACTCATCCTGTATATATATTCCCATTCGAATAAATTCCGTGTCACATTTTATATTTTGGAACATTTGGCATTGTTTTGAGTGCAAAAAATACATGGGTTTTGAAAATAATTCTAAGAATGTCTCCATATATATTGTAGAGACTAGTAAGAATTTAATGATAAGAAATGAATGAGTTGGAGCCAGTTTTGGGTATAACGATCTCTGAGCTCCGCTCCTTCCTTGTCGTCTGTCCAGCTGTCCGTCCGTTTATATGTACGTCCATTTGTCTATCTACCCATTCTTTCGTCCATATGTCCTTCTGACCGTCCGTCCTTTTGTCTGTCCGCCTATCTGCTTATTATTAACGTACAACTACCCAGCAAAAAGAGAGCACCCAAAGAAGTGAAAAGATGTTTATCTTGTGATTCGGAAGTAGGGAATATTGGGATCTGCCACCAATGAATTTAACATGGAGTTGTCATAGGAGAGATGTCCTTTATTTTGAAAGACTTAAAAGTTATTTTTAAGTGTTGTAAAGGAACCACCTTTTCAATTGTTTCCCCCGACGCTACCGGGGGGAGAACAGCGGACCTTCTGATTGCTACTACTGCACTCTAACCATCTAAGCTATCCTCTGTTGTGAGTGGTGTATAACTAAAACAAATCATTTAGTTCGGCAAAACTGACAATTGAGAACTTAACAAAATATTTCTTTAATATGAACTAATATATAACGTAAATAAATACTAATTAAATTTAGTATTAAATAAATTGAAACTACTTAATTTTACTGATATTATGCAGTACCAATAATTAATAAAAATATCGAATATTTTAAGAACATTAAAAAAGTATTTTTTTATCAAAAAAATTTAAATTGACAAAATTATACAAAATTAAACATTGTTTATTTATAAAAATAATAAAAAAATATATAAAAAATGTTTTTTCCCGAGCCAAGATTCGAACCCGAGACCTTTTGGGTGCAAAGCGGACACCTTACCTCTGTGAACCCATACTAAAAAGTCGTTCCCATTCAGTTGTGAAAATGCTATTCATAAAATGTTACGTAATATTAACATATTATCGACTTTTTTGGACTTTGTTTAAATGTACTTCCTCAAAAGCAGGAAAAATGCTAATTTTGATTTTGAGCTGCGATTAAAATGTGCTTCCTACGGAAGTACTTCCAATTTTTTTGCTGGGTAGTAAGTGCTGCCCGATTGCATCCCGATTTAATGTCTTGTAGGTATTGCTACGATTACTGTTGTAAATATATTACCGAACTTCGAGCTACGAATTCAAGTTTTATGAAAAGACTAACTATTTTATTTTATCCCTTGTAGGGAGTACTTTCCTCGAAATACTTTATCATTAATAACTTGTTTTAATATTTACAAAATCTACAAAATCTAGGGATTTCAAACGTTGCAAATAATGTGAAGGCTTCTGATCACCCAATTCTAAACCATTTAAAAGTCGCTTGATTTGGTTTTCAGTGGATTCTGCGAAAGAATCTGTGATACGTTTTTTCTTGGTAGCGTACTTTTCTGTCATCGAGGTGGTTAGGACTATATCTCTGGCCAAGAACAAAATTCATGGGTCGACATTTGACACGAGGTATTCGTATTTGGTAGAATTTTGAGTAATTCCATGTAGGCGAAATGTGGCCTCAACTTGAATGAACCAGACTAACGGTTCCTCTTTCCAAAATACTGGCAGTTTTGCGATTCTTGCCGATTCGATTCTTAAGTCATTGGGCGAACTTGTGTTGTTGGTTGTTTCCATCGTTGTATTGTCCGGAGCTTGCATAGACATTGTAGGGGTCACCAATTGTAGGTATTGCTACGATTACTGTTGTAAATATATTACCGAACTTCGTGCTACGAATTCAAGTTTTATGAAAAGACTAACTATTTTATTTTATTGACATACAAAACAAGTAAGGAAAGGCTAAAGTCGGGCAGGGCCGACTCTATGATACACTCCATTTTCTATCCGACTACAAATTAATTCGGTGAAAAAGTGAAAACGGACAGGATTTTTGCATCCTGTAAATGTGTGTGTTTGACAAAAAATTTTAAATAGGAAAGGACATTTGTATGGGGTATATTGAAATCTGGAACGAAAAAGGTGAAATATAATATGTATAGTTTGGCCAAAATCGGTTCAACATTTGGGAGCAACATTTGTATTTGGGCTATATCTAAATCTGAACCGATCTTAGCCACTTTCACCATAGGTTTTTTACTTGGATTATAAGCTGTTGTGCCAAATTTAAAGAAAATCGGGTTCAATATGTAGTTTCTACGGCGGAAAATGTCAAATCGGGAGCGACATTTGTATGGGGGCTATATCTAAATCTGAACCGATCTTACCCAATTTTTGCATAGGTGTTTATAGTTGGATTATAAGATGTTGTGCCAAATTTAAAGAAAATATGGTATAATATGTGGTTTCTAGAGCGGAAAATGTTAAATCGGGAGCGACATTTGTATGGGGGCTATATCTAAATCTGAACCAATCTTATCTAATTTCTGCATACGTGTTTCTAGTTGGATTATAAGATGTTGTGCCAAATTTAAAGAAAATTGGGTACAATATGTGGTTTCTAGAGCGAAAAATGTCAAATCGGGAGCGACATTTGTATGGGGGCTATATCTAAATCTGAACCGATCTTACCCACTTTCTGTATAGGTGTTTCTAGTTGGATTATAAGATGTTGTGCCAAATTTAAAGAGAATCGGGTTCAATATGTAGTTTCTAGAACGGAAAATGTCAAATCGAGAGCGACATTTGTATGGGGGCTATATCTAAATCTGAACCGATCTTACATAATTGCTGCATATGTGTTTCTAGTTGGATTATAAGATGTTGTGCCAAATTTAAAGAGAATCGGGTTCAATATGTAGTTTCTAGAGCGGAAAATGTCAAATCGGGAGCGACATTTGTATAGGGGCTATATCTAAATCTGAACCGATCTTACCGAATTTTTGCACAGGTGTTTTTAGTTGGATTGTAAGATGTTGTGTCAAATTTAAAGAAAATCGGGTACAATATGTCGTTTCTAGAGCGGAAAATGTTAAATCGGGAGCGACATTTGTATGGGGCTATATCTAAATCTGAGCCGATCTTATCTAATTTCTGCATACGTGTTTCTAGTTGGATTATAATATGTTGTGCCAAATTTAAAGAAAATTGGGTACAATATGTGGTTTCTAGAGCGAAAAATGGGAGCGACATTTCTATGGGGGCTATATCTAAATCTGAACCGATTTGCCTCAAATTAAATAGCGTTCGTCCTTGATCCACAAAACTTACTTGTGCCAATTTTTGGTAAGATCGAACTATAATTGCGACCTGTAGTTTGATTACAACAATAGATGGACAGACAGACAGACGGACAGACGGAAAGACTGACATTGCAAAATCGACTCAGAAAGTGAAGTGATGATTGGTGTTACAAACAAATGCACAAAGCCATAATACTCTCGTGGAGTGTATAATTATTTCCAAAAAGCAAAGCATACTTAAATAGAGTTTGTAAATATTAAAACAAGTTATTAATGATAAAGTATTTCGAGGAAAGTAGTCCCTACAGTCTTATCATTATATTAACCACAATCGATTTGGATAATATTTGGTACACATTGTAACTAACCACAACAGAATAGATGAATTGCTTAAATGGAATTTCGAGATCATAAGAATTTCTGTTTCAGTTTGGTTGCAACTGAGTCGATAATTTTCATTACTTTCATTATCAATTGCTTAGCTTAAAAGTCGGCAGTAAGGAACACATTACTGCGGACTCACAACACAGGGTTGAGAACGAACGGGGGACTAACAAAATGAAGGCGTCAATAAATACGGTTGCTGCAAGTCTGTCATTTAAATTACTTTTTATTTGCTGCAAAATATCAGCGGACTCATACCCCAACTTTCTAGCTAAGAGCCCAGTTCGCGCAATATAAAAATATTCCTATCCTTGATTAATGAGCAGCAATCTCTGATCTGCAATATAATAAGAACTTTGGCACAGCCGAAAGTTGCATAATTCCATAATGGTCTCCAAATAATATACAATTTATACATCCATCCATCCATCCATCCATTCTTGCATCCGTCCGTCTGTTCATACAGATTTCCCCAGTGCTATGTGGATGGAGTAAGTGCTTATTTTAGTTGCTAGTTGCCCTAGCTGTCGCTGTTGCCGCTGCCGTTGCTGTTGTATGGTGCTGCAGTGTCTATCTATCGCAAGCATCCGGGCAACAGTGAATGAACGAAAATTTGCAACAGGTGCTTACAATTGCTATTCTAACTCCACTCCTCCTTCCTCTCTCACTCTCAGTTCTCTTTCTTAGTGGTACATGGCAGCCAGAGGAAGCCAGTCAGAGTAAAAACAAATGGAAATACGAGCTGTGGCAACAGCAACTATGTACCGAGTGCAGCAGCAGCTTCTACAGCTCCAGCAGAGGCCGCTGCAGCAGCATCAGCAACAATAACACTTGTAGCTTTAATGGCAAATAAAAAAGTGGAAAACAGCATCTTATAAAAATGATAATAATCCTTCCTTCCGTTTTCTCTGCTGTTTGGCATTGTTGCCGCTGTGCCCGTTGCTGCCGCTGCTGCTGAAAATTGTTGACTATGGCCCCGAAAAACTATGATTGTACCTTGTAGATAGGTACATACCTAGACTTGCAGACATAGTTACAACGTGTGCTGTTGTCGACGACACGAGTACATATTTAGATAGCCGGGATATACTTTTCAGAGTTTTCTGCAGGCAATTTTGTGCAAATTTATAACCACTAAAGTGTGCAGCGGTGTTACCTTAACTGTTGCTCCAGCACGCTGTCATTGCTGGCATTGTTGTTATGATGCTTTTGTGTGTGTGTGTGTCCCTACCTCACACACTGGCCGTTTTCCTCTGCAACGCAGTGCAGAGGAATGAATGAATGTCAGTTAATGTTTATTACGTGGAAAAGTAGGGGCAGGCAGGTGCGTAACCAAGGCTTGTAGGGCTGTTTAAAATAAGCGAAGCTCATAATGTCTACGAACTCGATCTGTTAACGGACTAAATATCTCAGTAAAAAACTGTAAAACGCATTTTTAAACATTTTTTTGCTATTTTTCAACATCGAAAATGTTTTGATACATTATTTTGTAGAATAACCTTACATTTTGCAAGAATATTGAAAACAAGTAAGGAAAGGCTAAAGTCGGGCGGGCCGACTATATAATACCCTACACCACTCCCTGCGTATGTACCTCGCTTTTATTACTAAACCCAGGTATTTCATGGGAACAATTTTATGTAGTTCATATAAATTATACAGTTACTATAAATTCATCTTTAGTCATATTTAACGAATATGGTTAATAATATGGTAACTGATCTAAATATCCGACAGACAAATACCAATTACACAGTAGTAATGGGATGAATCGGACCGACATTTCAAAAGGGGGACTAAAACAACATTTTGGGGCTGGTCCAAAACATGGGCCTATATATTTCTCATTCACGGTAGGTATTCCTAGTTGAATCATATCATAATCTGCAAAATTTGATGAAGATACGATGTAAGATGTAGTTTCTAGAGCTGTAATAGATCAGAATGGGGCCCCATTTGGGTTATACCAAAGTATGGACATATGGGCATCTCCCAAACAAGTAAGGAAAGGCTAAAGACGGACGGACTTTCTATCTCATTACAAGTGAAATTGGGAAGGATTTTGGCATCCTGTAAATGTATGTGTTTGACGAAAAATTTTAAATCGGAAAGGACATTTGTATGGGGGTATATTGAAACCTGGAACGATGTGACCCGCTTTCACCATGTATGTTTATTGGTGAAATATAATATGTAAAGTTTGGTCAAAATTGGATAAACATTCGGGAGCAACATTTGTATGAGGGCTATATCTAAATCTGAACCGATCTTACTCACTTTCACCATAGGTGTTTCTAGTTCGATTATAAAATGTTGTGCCAATTTTAAAGAAAATCAGGTACAATATGTGATTTCTAAAGCGGAAAAAGAGAAATAGGGAGCGACATTTGTATAGGGACTATATCTAAATCTGAACCGATCTTACCCAAATTCTTCATACGTGTTTCTAGTTGGATTATAATATGTTGTACCAAATTTAAAGAAAATCGGGTAAAATATGTGGTTTCTAAAGCGGAAAAAGTCAAATCGGGAGCGACATTTGTATGGGGGCTATATCTAAATCTGAACCGATCTTACCCACTTTCACCATAGGTGTTTCTAGTTGGATTATAAGATGTTGTACCAAATTTAAAGAAAACCGGGTAAAATATGTGGTTTCTAAAGCGGAAAAAGTCGAATCGGGAGCGACATTTGTATGGGGGCTATATCTAAATCTGAACCGATCTTACCCAAATTCTGCATAGGTATTTCTAGTTGGATTATAAGATGTTGTACCAAATTTAAAGAAAATCGGGTAAAATATGTGGATTCTAAAGCGGAAAATGTCAAATCGGGAGCGACATTTGTATGGGGGCTATATCTAAATCTGAACCGATCTTACCCAATTTTTGCATACGTGTTTCTAGTTGGATTATAAGATGTTCTGCAAAATTTAAAGAAAACCGGGTACAATATGTCGTTTCTAGAACGGAAAATGTCAAATCGGGAGCGACATTTGTATGGGGGCTATATCTAAATCTGAACCGATCTTACCCAATTTTTGCACACGTGTTTCTAGCTGGATTATAAGATGTTGTACCAAATTTAAAGAAAATCGGGTACAATATGTGGTTTCTAGAGCGGAAAATGTCAAATCGGGACCGACATTTGTATGGGGGCTATATCTAAATCTGAACCGATTTCCTCCAAATTCAATACCAATGGTCCTTGACCAGAAAAAATAACTTCTGCCAAGTTTCATGACAATCGGACAACAATTGCGACCTGTAGAGTGCGAACAAGCTTAGATGGACAGCAGACGGACGGACAGACGGACAGACGGACAGACGGACAGACGGACAGACGGACAGACAGACATCGTTAAATCGACTCAGCTGGCGATTCTAAGCCGATCCGTATACTTAAAGGTGGGTCTAGCTCAATTATTTCTTGGTGTTACAAACATTTGGCGGAAAACTAACTTATAATACCCTAGACCACGAAGTGGTGTAGGGTATAAAAAGTAGTAGTAGTAGTATTAGAAGTAGTATTTGAAGTTTTCATTAAATTAAATTTTTGCATAAATTCAAGGTCATTCCAGTTCACATCTTTCATAATTTTACTAATTGAGGTTAACAAACAGGGTTGTCAGATATGGCGATTTCTCGCCAAACGTGGTGGATTTTAAATACGTTTGGCGATTTTATTTTCGATTTGGCGACATGGCGACTTTTTGGCGATTTATAAATAGTTGGCGATTTTCTTGGCTAATTTTAGAAAATGTTAAATCTGTCCTGCGATTTTTAGTACAATTTACAGCAAAATATAGACATGCGATCATGTCAATCCAAACACTTTTTATTACTATTAATTATCATTCCGATTTATTTGCAACTTAGTAGGATAACTGCACTCTATAAAATTTTAGATTTACAGAGGACAAAAAAAGATTTTTTAAGATATGGCCAATTGAGAATTAGAAAAATCTGAATAAAAGATTCGAGGTAGGAACATTGAAAATGGTATTGTGTGAAAACGCGTAGGGTACAATTCAAAGGATTTTTTTAAAGATAATTGTATTTTGTTATCTTTTGAAATAAAAACAAGTAAGGAAAGGCTAAAGTCGGGCGGGGCCGACTATATAATACCCTACACCACTCCCTGCGTATATACCTCGCTTTTAATACTAAACCCAGGTGTTTCATGGGAGCAATTTTATGTAGTTCATATAAATTATACAGTGTACTATAATTTCATCAATTAAATTTGACTAAATTTAACGAATATGGTAAATATCATGATAATTAATCCAATTTTCCGGCAGATATTCCGAGTAAAGGAAATATAACATGAAATGGAAACATAATCTACATTTGTCTACACCGCTGTATATAGGATGAATCGGACGGACATTTGAGGGGGGCTATATCAACACTTCGTGCATGTGCCAAAACATGGGCCTATACAGTTCTTATTCACGGTAGGTATTCCTAGTGGAAATATATCATGATCTGAAAATTTTGAATAACATCCGATGTAAGATTTAGTTTCTAAAGCTGTAATAGAGTAGAATGGGGCCCCATTTGGCTTATACCAAAGTATGGACACATTTATTTGACTTTCATAGTATGTATTCTTAGTTGAAATATAATATAATCTGCAAAATTTTAAAAACTTCCGATATTAAATGTTGGTCCTAGACGGGTAATAATAAAAATGGGACTCATTTGTAAGGGCGCTATATTAAAAAGTGGGCTGATATAGATTATTTTCAAAGTAGGTATTCTTAGTTGAAATATAAAATGATCTTCAAAATTGTATCGATATGGGTTCTGTACTAGAGTGGAATGGGGGCCATTTGTAAGGGCGCCACATTAAAAAGTGGCCCTTATAGATCACTTTCAAAGTAGGAATTCTTTATTGAAATATAACGTGATATGCAAAATTTTATGAAGATCCAATGTAAGATGTGCGTTCTAGAGCGATAATAGTGTAAACTGGGGGTCCATTTGTATGAGGGCTATACCTAAACATTGACATATATAGCTGGCTTTCAAGTAAGTTGTTTCTAGTCTAAATGTAACATTGTGTGGGAAATTTTATCAAAATCCAACATAAACTGTGCATTTTAGAGCAGTAATATTGTAAATCGGAGGTACATTTGTATGGGGGCTATATCAAAACTTAGACCTATGAGGTCCACTTTCTTGTTAGCTGTTTCTAGTTCAAATATAACACGATCCTGAAAATTTTATCATAATCACATGTAAAATGTGTATTCTAGAGCAGAAATAGTGTAATTTATAGGGATATTTGTATGGAAACTATATCTAAATCTGAAACGATTTCCTCCAAATTCAATACCGATGGTCCTTGGCCCAAAAAAATAACTTCTGTCAAATTTCATGACAATCGGACAATAATTGCGACCTGTAGAGTGCGAACAAGCTTAGATCGACAGCAGACGGACAGACAGACATAGTTAAATCGATTCAGCTGGTGATTCTAAGCCGATCCGTATACTTAAAGGTGGGTCTAACTATTTATTTTATTGGTGTTACAAACATTTGGCGGAAAACTAACTTATAATACCCTAGTCCACGAAGAGGTGCAGGGTATAAAAAGATAGCAGTATTCCCATCGATTATAAACAAACCATGTACATGAGAAATAATATTGTTCAGTTCGTTTATAGGAAGAGACAAATGAGTCTATTTTCACAAGTCTGCTCATAAAATTGTCCGTCCGATCACTTATCCTTTGCAGTCAATCACTGCGGTGTACAACAGCAATTTTTGATTTCCTTTAAAAAATTAGCAATAATGCGAAATATTGAATTTTTGTGAACATTATATTTCTGGACAATGTCTTTGTGTTACATTCCACCAACATAAGCAGTGATAATTCATTGTCTGAGCTAAGATACTAATTTATCGGATGCCATTTCAATACAAACTCTATTTTAACTTCAATAGAAAAAATAACAAAATAAAATAAAATTTTCTTATAAATTTCTTTACACAGGCTTATTATTTCCTAATACGAACAGAAACAAATCAAAATAAATATCAAAAATTCCGTTATTTAAAACAAAATTGTCGAGTTGCATATGTTTTGTCCACACCGATTTTTATAATTATCAACAAAAATGTCGATAATAAAAAAAAATTAACAGAATATGTGAATTTTATTAATTATTTGAAATCTTAATGCTATATTAATATTTATTTTAACAACATTGTTCCCTTTGTCATTTAAATTTACAGAGCCAATTAAAGTAAGTCACCCTTAGTTGCATATGTTTTGGCCACCACTGTATATGTTTTTATTGAGATTTATTTATATTTCGTTCCATTTAAAATACCTGAAATAATATTTAGAAGACATTGGTCCATGAAAACGGGAGAACGAGATCAACTCAATGTTAGAAACTGTTTCATAAAGACGAAAAAGTATATTTATATATATATTTCGAGATGTGATTAGATGCTTTCTATTATTACTTCTATTTTTTTGCTGGTAGCCCATATTCCAATGTTAAATTAAAACACATATAACTTCCACACGGATGTTCGGAATCAGCTACATTTTGGTATTTGATAATATATTTATATTCACATTAAGTGTACTAACTATAACGGGTTTTGCCTCGCCCCTTCCAGTACCTCCCACAAAAATCAGGCAAAACTACGTAAAATTAAAGCTGCTATAACTTCGATACTGATGATCGGAATACTGCGAACTTTGATATTTAGCAACGTTTTTATAGTGTTAACATTTGCATGGAATATGAGCGATATTGTCGCACCCCTTCTGGTACCTCTCACACAAAGTGGCATAAACTTTTGTGACAATAAAACCGATATAACATCCACACGGGTAGTTAAAATCATTTGATATTTAAAAATGTTTCTATAATCACTTTAAACTTAAAAATATTTACGCTTTATCCACGCCCCTCCTTGTACCTCCCACACATCCTTCATAACTTCTATACTGATGCATGGAATTCACTATGACTTGATATTTGATCATGTTTTTACAATTGTTTTATAAATGTTGAAGTTGGGATCATTTGACACGAACCTCCTAGCACCTTCCACACAAATTATCCTGCCCTACATAAAATTGCATTCCTTGTAACTTCCTTATATATGTTCTCTGAGAGTGAGGGTATAAAAGTCGGTTTAGCCGACTGAAGCTTGCTTACTTTTTTTATGTTAATTGTTTTTTAACCAGAAATCACTACATTGAAAGTCTTTTCTGTATTATGAATTGCCTAAACTAGGTCACGGTATAGGAAAATGTTCAACTTTTACTAAGAATAATAAATACCTATAAAATTTGTTTTAATTCTTTGTCATGAAATGTTGAAAATATTCAATTCAAATATAATATCTGAATTCCATACATTTTTTACAAGAACTAGATATAAAATGGAATTTGTTGATTCTGATTGAATCTGAAGTTGTTTAAATTTGGTGTTTTTGGCGATTTCTGACAATTGATTTGGCGATTGAGGTACAAAATAATCTGGCAACCCTGTTAACAAATATTTAAGCGATAAGAAATCACTAGAATTGAAGATATTGCATTTTTTCTTTCAAAAAACCCGAATTCCCAAAGTGGGGAAAATATGTTCCAAAATTGAAGAAAATCGGCCCAACTACTTACTGGACCACCACCAACGGACAGGGACGGACAGTTGTTGTTCAATATTTTTAAATACTTTTTTCAAATAAATCCATTAATTTGTAGTTAACATTTTATTTATCTAATGTTTTGTTTATAAAATAGACGTTTGCTCTTTACTAAAAAACCGGTAATAAAAGGCTAATCCTCGAAATTTTAAAATATCAATGAAACATTACGATTTTAGTGCTATTTTTAATAAATTTTTTAATGAAACCGGTTCCACTTTTTTGGTTCAATTTTTGTTTTGTGAGGCTCACTGGAAAGGTATATCGAAAAAAAGTATCAATTTTGCCCATAAAGAGGGGAGTTTGAGGTTTAAAATCTTCCACAAAAATGATCCTCATACAATCCCACAATATAGTTCTGACAATAAAATTTTTCTCAGACATAAACTCATAACATTTTTCCCCCTTCGAACAAAAAAATTTAAACATTGGCCCACTGTAAAGATACTCAGATAATTAGGACTATAAAATATATTCTACAAAAATGATGTACTAAACATGCCCTTTCAAAATAATATCAGAAAGTCTTAATTTGTTTGACAATGTTACTTTTAATTTTAGTTTCGATTTTTAGAACTGATTATATGTATCAATATGTTTTCCTAAATATTCTACAACCATTCTAGTAATCCTTTCTATATTCTCCGAAAATGTATGCTGCAGAATTTTCTATTTTGAAGAATATTTCATGAGTTTAAAAAAATCGGAGAGATGCGATTTTTGTGTCCGGTTTGACATGGAATGGGTCATATTGCTTATGATTGAGGCATTCCAAACATTGTCTTGTTGTTTAAATATTGCCGCTTTACTGAATTGTAGTACTTCCTAAAAAATAGGAATGGACTAACGAAAAAAAATTTGCGGAATCTTACAAAAAATTGTTTCCCCACTGTCCATGCGTGCGCCACTGGTGTCCAAATGCCCAAGGTATCACCAACAACAACTGCAAGTCATTGAACACGGCAAAGGCTAAACGTAGAGCATTTTTTATATGTATGTAGATCACATTTCTCATTTGCAGCAGCTGCTCATAAGGTTTGATATTGGGGGAAAAAGACGCTGTTAACTGAAAAAAAGATGCTGTTACGTGTCGTTTCAATAAAACTCTAGACAAAAATGAATTTCTTCCATAGCCTTTAATAATCTAAAAACACAAGTAAATAGAAAATCTAAAAAAATAGCAACAACAATAATTTCAATAACTTTTGCAACGAACCAAAACTTCTGTTACAAAACACAAATGAATTTCGTCGAAAACCCAGCCCCAGCCTTATCAGGAAAATTATGTGCAAAAGTAATTTCATCAAATTGAGGTCACCTTTGTATTATCAAAGAATATGAACAAATAAACAAAATAAAATAAAGTAAAACGAAAAATATTATAAAACTCGAAAAAAAAACCGAAATGATTAACAACACATGGCAAACAAAACGCTTGTCAAAAAAGAAAGAACAAGAACACAGCAGCGTATAACGAAAAATATCACAAAAATCAACAAAACAAACTCAAATTACTGAACACTGAACATCGGGCGAGGGAGAGTACGGGAGAGAGAGACGCAGAGAAACACGGACACGGCTAGGCCGGGAAGCAACCGGGCACCGAATGTGAAACCTTATCTTTATGCGATGATGAATTTGCCCTGATTTCGACACACTCACAAAACTACAATTGCACCGAAAACAAAAATTAAATGCATTCTCAAAAAAAAAAAAAAACAACAAAATAATAAAAAAACTTACAGTTGTTGTTGTAGTTGATGTTGTTCGTCATAAAAAATCGTTCATGTGTTAGATAAGGAGGTCCACATACATATGGGAAATTGAAAAAAATGCAAAAAACAACAACAATGGATTATACGAAATATATATAGAAAATATGAGGCCATCAGATCGCGGGTGAGCTAAACCACATTCCTATTCTTTTTTTGCGTTTCAAGGGACTATTTGAGCTCACTTAGAACGATTCAATAGGGTTTTTTGTATTTTAATAATATTTGTGGATGTCAGACTTTCTAAGAAAGCGGAAAACTCGTACTGAGTGGCTGAAGCCAAAACCCATGTATCAGTTTCAATCAATTTCACAAATGAAAGGGTGTTTTTATGTAGCCCAATAACACAATTACGCCAGTTGTTTCAATATTAGAGATTACGGTGGCGAGTTTTCTTCGCAGTCTACATGCAAAATGTTCATCTTGGTCATATGTGTATGTAACTTCATCTGCTTTCCAACTAAAAACAAGTAAAAAGGCGTTAATTTCGGCTGAGTCGAATCTTATATATCCTGCACCACGGACTGCATTCCAAAGTATTATCGGCAGATTAGAGGCTGTCAACTTTACATTGAAGTACACCACATTAGGACACTATTCTAATCTTATTAGTCCTCTACTATGTATCAATAAATATAAAGCTTCAAGTGGAATAAAAAAGAGAACATCAGGTAGCAATCTTCAAAAATGTGCTCTAAATATTATTAGATAGAAACAATTTCCCTCAAGCCCGATTTTTCACATTTGTAATTTATTGATTCCAACTGCAGCCTAAATGTCTGTACCATTTTGATAGGAAAAATTTTAATATTGAAGATCGAATATGTTACAGTGTGGAATATACACTAGAGCGTACCAGGTTACAAGTAAAAAAAAAAAAGTTCGCCGTACACCTTCGAATATGAAGTATTATTGAAAGGTAGTTTCAAAAAAATTTTTTTTATTTTTTTATGCCGAACGTAGGGGTCGCGCTTTTACATTTTTCTATATAACTTCTGCATTTATAAACGGATTTTAAAGTGTGATACATCGATGTTTTTGTCCGATTTTTTTGTCTTTGAAGTCATTGAGCTCAAACATGATTCATGATTTTATGCGAGCTTTAATTTTCGATTATTAGAGTGGTACATTAGGGTAGTAGCAACTGAGAAATGATGGGTAAGTACCAGAAGGGGGTGCTTGAGCTCAATGACTTCAAAGACAAAAAAATCGGCCTCGTCGAGACAAAAACATCGATGTATCACACTTTAAAATCCGTTTATAAATACAAGTTATATAGAAAAATGTAAAAGCGCGACCCCTACGTTCGGCATAAAAAAATAAAAATTTTTTTTTTGAAACTACCTTTCAATAATACTTCATATTCGAAGGTGTACGGCGAACTTTTTTTTTGAGGTACGCCCTAATATACACACCTAATTTCATGATTTCAGCTACAGTACCAGTTGCACTCCTTTTTCCATTTTGACTTTGAAAGTATGAATTTAGAAAAATTCGTATCTCTTTTTTCCGCGGCGAGTGAAAATACTGAATATCATGATTCTAGCTACAGCCGTTTGATTGTTGTCAAATTGAGTCCCATTTAGATCCTGGTGGTACGAATATTGAAAGACGTCTTTATTATTCGCGTCACCGTAGGCATATACATAAGTGTACACAACGAATTTTATTATTATAGCTCCAACCGTTTGATCGATACCATTTTATCCCCATTCGCTCTATTTTCGGCCTAAAAATACAAATTTCGGCAAAATCGTTTTTATTTCGCATCTTCACAGTCAGATGAATGTACATTCAACGAATTTCATGACTTCAACTTCAGCGGTTTGGTTGGTACCATTTTTATCCTTCTTTTCCAATTGTATCCCTTAAAAGTACAATTTTTTTAAAATACCTCTATTTTACGTATCTACGCAATTAGAGGATGTATTTCCCTCTGGGCCGATTTCGCCCACTTTCAATCCGAACTGATCTGCAACCATAAGACACATTTAGAGGAAATTTGAACCTCCTACATCTTTTCGTTCGGATACTAGCGTGCTTTCAACAGACAGACGGACATCGTCTTAGAGTTTTACAACGACCCAGAATATAAAGGGTGGTTAAATTTTAAGGGCCGATGTTGATCTTGAATAAAACACAAATTATTTAGGAACTTATTGTCATTTATTTTTCTTATGATAATATTGGTATGGTTCAATTATGTATGGAACAAAATATCGACCAAATGGCCGCCGCGACCTCGGCGGCACACCTCCATCCGATGGTTCAAATTTTCGATGACGCTGAGTCATAATTGAAGTTCTATGCCGTTAATGTGCCAAATTGACTCATCCTTTAACTCTTGAATGGTTGCTGGCGTACCGACGCACAGTGGCGCCATTTGAGTTTTTTCGTTGCAAAAATCATATCTTTTGAACCGAATAAGATAATTGAACAGTTTAAACAGCATATGATAGATAACTGTTCAGCCTATGAAATGGAAAGGGTGCTACGCTCTGTAGGGGCCTAATTATGGGTTATCAAAGTTAAAATTAGTAGAAAAATCAATTTTATGGTAACTAAAAAAAATTATTTTTACATTTTTAGATTGTTTTTATTTTTTTTTCTTTAGGGTTTTATGTTTTAAATTATTACCCAACAAATTAAAAAAAAATATTTTTTTTTAAATTTATTTATTTATTATTATTTATTTTTTTATTTTTTTTTGTCCGGATGATCCATCGCAGCCCCATTTGCTGATCAATGTCAACTTCTCAGGAAGAATTTTCACCTCATTTTCAGGAAGACTCTCCAACAACCGTTTTGCTGTATGGCCCATGAGATCCTGCAGATTGGCTTTCGCAGAGACTTCCGCAAACTCCGTATGCAGTGGTCGTGAATTTATTTTGGCTTGCGTAATATGCTTGTATCCGGGTAAAACGTCAGCGCCGTGTCGCGTTAAAGATGTCCGTAGTTTCTCATATTTCTCTTTGGAAAGTTCTAAGTCCATAAACAAGGCCAAGGCTTCTTCGGATCCATACTTTTTAATGTGTGCTTTTGTGGACGTGGGAATGCTTTCCTTAATCCTTTTTAGTCGCAGTGGGCTTGCATCAGCAACAGATTTGGTTATCTGCGACCTAACTCTTTCACTATCCTTTGTAAATTTAATAGACAGCGCGTCCGATAATTGCTTCGTGGTCAAGTCATTGGTGGCATCGGCAAGTTTCCTCTTCCTTGTGAAAATTGAAAACTGCTCAATACTTTTTTTGGCCTTCCTTTTGCTCCTCTGGTTGATGTGGTGGGTTTATCTACTGCCAATATATCCAGGATGGTGTCTTCATTAAGTCAGTCCTCGTATTTGGAGTTGAAGTTCTGAATGGTTCGATTAGATTTCACCCATTTTGCCTTAATATTTGCATATATCAGATAAAATTTATTTTTTATAATTTCGCTTCTCTCAATATTTCCGTATAAGCTATCAAGTTCTTCTAAAGCAGTTTCCGTGAAAAAATTTGGTGTGGTTGACTTTCTAAACAGTTCAAATAATTTAAAATTGTTCAACGCCATGTTTTCAGTACTTAAATTGTTTAATGGTTTCAGTAATTGTTGCGCCAACTTTCAGTCGTAGAGTAATCCAGGCATTATCCTTATTTTGCAATATATAGGCTTATGCTACCATGCCTAAAAATAAAAAAAATAAATAGGGACCATAAGTCAATATTGTTCTTGACCATTTGTACGCCAAAGTATTGTTTAAGTGAGGTACGTACCTGCTAATTTCAATGAGTAGTTTTTTTCAAACTATTAGATCAAACTACTGTCAGTCAAAACATATAAGGGATAGACGCCATACAATTTCGGCAACCATGTCTTTTTAACCTTTTTACCTCTAGAAGCCAAACAACCCCAAAGAAAGAAGTCCAAGGGTGTCAAGTCAAATGATCTTTGCGGCCAATTGACATCGCCACCACGTGAGATAATACGGCCATTGAATTTGTCGCGCAAAAGAGCCACTGTTTCGTTAGCTGTGTGGCAAGTGGCACCGTCCTGTTGAAACCACATATCGTCCACATCCATATCTTCCAATTCGGGCCATAAAAAGTTCGTTATCATATCAGATAGCGCAGATAAAGCTCTTTAGAAAATACATTTGTTCCCCGAATTAAACTTTGCCATTCAAAATTTTAAATTAGAATCGGCTATAAAAAAGTACAGACAATTTTTCAGAAATTTGGTTTTATTGGAAAGGTTGAACTTTCATTCATATGACTACCACGCAAGTCCAAAATACACACCAATCGGTGACTCGTTGTGGATGCATTGTCTTCTCAATTGCCAAGTGTGAGTTCTCTGAACCCCATATGCGGCAATTTTGCCAGGCAAGGCTTTGAATACGTTTATACTATATATATCGAAATAATTCTTCAAGTCAATTCAAAAAGTAAATATGTGACAGCAACCTTCAAAAAAAAAACTTAAATACCATAAATATTGGTAGATAGTGTGTGTTAGAGTTGGTAGAATTTCCATTCTATTAATTTCTATTAATTCCAAAAGTATAAATTTTGAAAACCCATTATCTCTCACGTCCATAGCGCAAGATAACCTAACTTCATGATTCAACGTAAAGTAAAACTTTACAAATTCGGAAAAATCGTTTTTATTTTGCGTACCTATGCAGTCAGACTTTGGAAGTACGTTTTTTAATATTTCCCAATTTTGATCGAGCGTATAGCGTCCTATTTTGTAAATGTTAAACATAAACCTGAAAATGAAAGTTATTCTACCTTTCAAAGTCAAAGTAAAAAACTTTGTTTCTACTTCGATACTGCCAAAAAAATGAAAATTAAAGGTCATAACTTGGCCGAATATGTAAAATCTACTTTTCAACTACATTCAGTGGGATCTATTCTGCCCCCGCACCAGAAATCTTGAAAACAGAGTGTTTTCATATAAACGGGCACATTATGACAAAGCTGCAGACGACAAAAGCCATTTCCATTTATTTGGCTGCCTCAATAACTAGTTCCTCCATATTTTGGTTCATACTAAGCCAATATCTAGCCAAAGAACCACAGATATTCTAACAAAAGTACAAAGCAAAGCACATAAGTAGTTACATACATATGTATGTATGTAGTTACGAATGTGATGCCTTTATCAGCTCGCCAGTTGTTCTTGTTGTTGTATATTGAGTAATACTTAAAATTCCATCATGATACATGATTTGGAAGACATTACGATGTGCCATTTAGTAAATGCCAATTCGACTGATTTGTCACATTAAATGGCTTATTTTACTATAAATTTACACAGAAAATAACAGTTTTCGCACTTGATCTTGACGTTTAAAGTGAGCGCGAGTGCGACAAAAGTCCATGGACATACTACGAACATAAAGAACGAAGAATAGGCAACAGACACAGCACCAACAACAGTCATAGTTGGCAACTACGAGCAAGAGCCACCACAAGAGCAACAACATTAACGAATGCAAAAGTGGTTTTAGCCAAATTCGTTAAAATTGTTGCACTGAAATTTCAATCTTTCTGGCTTTTGCTCAACCAACAACAAAGCAGAAATCTCAATAGCACCAGCTAAAATGCCAAAATGGGCTACATACAGCCAACCAGTCGAACGGATAATGCTTTGTTTTTTTCCTCTCCATCGTCATCAACATCTCCATCTACGTCTGTGTCCAAGTCTATTTTTTCCGCTCGTTATACTCGCCACCATAGGTTAGAGGGTATATTATGTTTGTCATATGGTTTGTAGAACCCATAAATACAGCATATTATTGGGGAATTTTTTGCAATTAACTTTGAACCAGTAAGGAAAGGCTAAAGTCGGACGGGGCCGACTCTATGATACACTCCACTTTCAATCCGAATACAATTCAATTCGGTGAAAAAGTGAAAACGGGAAGGTTTTTTGTATCCTGTAAATGTATGTGTTTAACAAAAAATGTTATATCGGAAAGGACATTTGTATGATGATATATTGAAACCTGGAACGAAATAGGTGAAAGATAAAATGTATAGTTTGGCCAAAATCGGTTAAACTTATGGGAGCAACATTTGAATTTGGGCTATATTTAAATCTGAACCGATCTTACCCACTTTCACCATAGTTTTGTTTAGTTAGATTATAAGATGTTGTTCGAAATTTAAAGAAAATCGAGCACAATATGTGGCTTTTAAAGCGGCAAAAGTCAAATCAGGAGCGACATTTGTATGGGGGCTATATCTAAATCTGAACCGATCTTACCCAATTTATGCATAGTGTTTCTAGTTGGATTATAAGATGTTGTCCCAAATTTAAAGAAAACCGGGTACAATATATGGTTTTTATACCGCAAAATTCAAATCTGGAGCGACATTTGTATGGGGCCTATATCTAAATCTGAACCGATCTAGCCCGCTTTAGCCACAGGTGTTTCTAGTAAGATTATAAGATGTTGTGCCAAATTTAAAGAAAATCGAGTACAATATGTGGTTTCTACAGAGGAAAATGTCAAATCGGGAACGACATTTGTATGGGGGCTATATCTAAATCTAAACCGATTTGACCTATTTTCACCATAGATGTTCTTAGTTTAAATATAAGATGTTTTGCCAAATCTGATACAATATGTGGTTTCTAGAGCGGAAAAAGTCAAATCGGGAGCGAAATTTGTATGGGAGCTATATATAAATCTGAACCGATCTGACCGATATTCACCATGGGTGTTTCTAGTGGAAATATAAGATGTTTTACCAAATCTGAAGACAATCTGATACATTATGTGGTCTCTAGAGTGGAAAAAGTCAAATCGGGAGAGAAATTTGTATGGGAGCTATATATAAATCTGAACCGATCTAACACATTTTTACCACAGGTGTTTCTAGTTACAATATAAGATGTTTTGCCAATTTTAAAGAAAATCTGTTGTAATATGTGGTATCTAGAGTGAAAAGGGTCAAATCGGGAGTGAAATTTGTATGGGGGCTATATCTAAATCTGAACCGATTTTCTTCAAATTAAATAGCGTTCGTCCTTATCCCGAAAAACATCGTTGTGCAAAGTTTCATTTGGTTCTGTCTACAATTGCGACCTGTATCGTGATTACAAGAATAGATGGACGGACGGACGGACAGACAGACAGACAGACAGACATTGCTAAATCGACTCAGAAAGTGATTCTAAGACGATCGGTATGATTAACAATGGGTCTATCTCGTTTCCTTTTGGGTGTTACAAACAAATGCACAAAGACATAATACTCTCGTGGAGTGTATAAAAATGATATCCTGTAAGTGATGTCCATTTTCTGCTTCGCACATACTTGCTCTTTTTAACATATTTTCCATAACTTTTCGCAAAATTTCAAAAAATATGGACCAACTATCCTTTCGGAGGATACACCGCACCAAACAGTACACTTAAGTGGGTGTGATTGTCGCTGATGAACTGCTCTTGGATTTTCCGTAGCCCAAATCCTGCTGTTTTACTTGTTGACATATCCATTTTATAGGAAATGGGCTTCATCACTCATTACCTAATTGTGAATTGGGACTGTTGGTTTGAAAAATAAAATTCAATTATTTTTCTACGTTGTTCGATCGTGTAATGATTCATAATTAATTCCCCAAGTCTCCTTCACAAATTCTGAAAAAAAGACAAAGAAAGAATAATAATTAAAAAAGTTATAAAGAATTCAAATTCATAGCTCATTGTGTACAAAATATAACTTAGGAAAGACTCAAGTCGGATAAGTCAATACAAGAAGGAAATTTGCAATGGGGCTAAAACAAAACATATATACATTAGGCTGGGTCGAGGTCCATACAAAAGGGGAAAATAATTTCCATTCACTCCACGAAAATATAGTTTGGACTGTTTAATGATGATTTCAAAATATTTCGTTCTTTGATCAAGCCGCATGCTAGCTAAACGCTTCTGAAAACACCCCTAAACATCATGTCCATTGTAATTTTTCATGTGGCATTTTCATCCAAAACTTTTTTCTGATTTAATTGACCCTTGAAAGCATTTTAAATAAATATAAATGATTATTGTTTTAGAGTAACTTGTTGGTCGAATTATTGAACGTTTACAGTATATTTTGTTTTTTTTTTTAGTTTTCGGCAATATCTACTTTCAAGTTGTATAGTAAATCTTTTTGTATTTTTGACTTAGACCGCTATTATATTAACTGGCACATACAGTGGTGGCCACAAGTTTAGCACACTTCACATGTGTTGTTTATAATAGCAAATAATTTGTTCTCATAATGAACTCTGCGCAAAATATTTGTTCTTTAGTGTTGCTTATAGTGTGATCAGTAAGTCCAATATTTTTTATACACTCCACGAGAGTATTATGTCTTTGTGCATTTGTTTGTAACACCCAAAAGGAAGCGAGATAGACCCATTGTTAATTATACCGATCGACTTAGAATCACTTTTTAAATCGATTTAACAATGTCCGTCCGTCCGTCTGTCCATATATTCTTGTAATCAAAGTACAGGTCGCAATTGCAGCCAGAACCAAATGAAACTTTGCACAACAAAGTTTTTCGGGATAAGGACGAACGCTATTAATTTGAAGAAAAGCGGTTCAGATTTAGATATAGCCCCATACGAATTTCACTCCCGATTTCACTTTTTCTGCTGTAGAAACCACATATTTTTACAGATGTTATTCAAAATTGGCAAAACATCTTACATTTCAACTAGAAACACCCACGGTGAAAATGAGCCAGATCGGTTCAGATTTAGATATAGCCCCCTTACGAATTTCACTCCCGATTTGACTTTTTCTGCTGTAGAAACCACATATTTTAACAGATTTTCTTCAAAATTGGCAAAACTTCTTATATTTAAACTAGAAACACCCACGGTGAAAATGTTCCAGATCGGTTCAGATTTTGATATAGCCCCCATACGAGAAACCACATATTTTAACAGATTTTCTTCAAATTTGGCAAAATATCTTATATTTCCATGAGAAACACCCAGGATGAAAATGAGTCAGATCGGTTCAGATTTATATATAGCTCCTATGCAAATTTCGCTTCCGGCGTGATTTTTCCGCCCCAGAAACCACGAATTACTTCAAATTGAGAACTGGAAGAACCTATTGTGAAATGGGTCACTCCATTCCATGTTTGGATATAGCCTTGATACAAATATTCTTCTCTATTTGACAAATTGAACCAGGACATTTTAGCCTATGATTAGGAAACATTCAAAAATTCTTCCCGTTTTCACTTTTTTCCGAATTGAATTGTATTCTGATAGAAAGTGGAGTGTATCATATAGTCGGCCCGCCCGACTTTAGCCTTTCCTTACTGGTTTTCGTATTCTTTTGTGCCTTTTTCTAGTACACTCATGTTTTTGCAAGTAATTCGTAATCTGGGCTGGACACAAATTTAGCACATTTGATAAAAGTGGTTATTTTGTGTTTCTTTTTGGGTTTAAATTAATTAATTGGTATGTTTTGGTAATTTTTCCTCAGATGGAAGTTATTATTTAACAAAAGGGGAAAAACACCACAAAAACAAAATGTTCTACAAATGTATTAGCCCCGAATTCATCGTGAGGTTTCATTTATAATGTAAAATAAAACACATAAATTTGAAAGTGAACTTAAAATTGTTATTATCGGTTAAAAGAACAATTTAATGTTTGAAAATGATATCATGTAAATGTTGGTCACGACTACGTCTGAGGTGGTCCATACGAATGGTCCAATTTTGGGCGACTCGTTCGAGCATAGTGACTGGAGAACCCATTCACTGAAAATAACACGCAAATTTTAGTCGCCTGGCCTCAAATCTTGCACAAGTTGAATTTTGTACGCTTTAAGGCCAAACTGACAAAGCAGTTTGATATGACTCATGCGTGATCTGTCAAAAAAGCCTACTGAAAATCAAACTTCACGATGAATCACCCGATATAACAAATATAAACTGTGGGAGGATAGAGCCTTCCCCAGCGGAATATATTGCTACGCCAGCGGTTGTTTCATATTTGGTGGTAGTATTTTATAAAAATATAAATAGCTGTAGCCTTTGGAAAGATGCCCAAATGATAAACATCGAAAGGAAATTGACGCCGCAGTGCTTTCCTACTCTTGGAAATTTTTCCTCTGAAAAAACCATCTCTTGTATTAAATTATTTCAGAAAAATGGAGTTAGTGGCGTCAGTTAGTTTCGTCCGATTCATATATGCATCATTCGAAAGGCATTGAAATATGAGTTATAAGCTGTTACTTTGAAAAACCACAAAAAAATCAATCCAATCCATCCAATAGTACGACCAATGAGTTATTCTATGACAATAATGCAACATAAAACAAGTAAGGAAAGGCTAAAGTTGGGCGGGGCCGACTATATGACACCCTCCTCTTTCTACCCCATTACACTTAAATTCTTATTATTTTGCCTTTAACGAATCTGTTTAACCAAAAATCGGCTTCATCTATGAATGAGATTTTTTCTCCAATATTTCGATGTGTTTTCACTTGTTCCAGAGTTCAATCAGAGAATATGTGACACTTTATTAGATCTTGGAGTTTCAGATCTTGAGGTCGCAGATAGCCCAACTGCTTGTGTAAAACAAGGACGGGAGATGTTTCGGTTTTCAGCCACACTTTCAACGGGAATATTCTCACATTGAGGTATCGTACAGTGACTACCAGATCATAAATCGACATTCTCGATAATTCACTGATTTGATTGCTCGGTTTGTGAAAATTTTGGGTAACACAGCACAAATTGTCATAACATTTAATTTTCACGAGGTATTGAGTAGTAAATATAGCGCCTACAAATGGTATAATGATCACTGTGACTATGAACCCAAATGTCGAATAATGATAGTTTTGCCATTGGAAACGTCCTAGCAAAAAGCCATCAAAATTCGATCGTAGATATTGAAAAACTTTATGCATGGTAATAAAAATATGCATAATTGTCACATCCATCTTCAGAACTATCAGCTAAACATTCAAATAAATAATTTATGTTCCCACAAATACCACGAAATTATAGTGTCCGACTAAAAACACATTAATTTCATTGATTTGATAGTTCAAGTGGGCATACTAGCCACGCCATCTCTTCTGCAATTGATTCTGTACGACGCTGGCTCTGGCGGAGGGTATAGACGATTCGATGTGACTGCGAATAACTCTGGCTTATACTTGTTTGCGCTGTTTCTCTGCTGCTCTTGTCATTTTCAGTTTAAGCCATAAACATAAAATTTGAGAATTTATGCTGTTCTTAACATTCGCAACACTTTTAAGGCCTTTGCTAAGCTTTGTTGTCGATGCTAAAATGTTGGATTAATTGTGTTTTTCCTGTAGTTTGTTTCTGTTAATGCTTTGAATTAAATTTATCTCTCCATCTCTCTCTGTCTGTCTTGCTGTGTGTTGCGAAGTTTGTTTCAGTTTTAGTTTTCGAATATCTCTCTGAGATATGTATGTTTCCAATGTTGCATTTCAGTTTGAGGTTCTTGACGATCGATGCAACTGGGTCATGATCAATGACAACAAGCCAGCAAAGCCACACAAAAGAATAACTCTTTGTGTATGTCTTGTCATGGTAGAAGACAAATATCGCATCAGTGAGATCGAGGCAGCAATGACACAGCGTCACAGCGAAGACAGTATAAGCGTTTAGAATAGGTTCCCTTTGAAGTATGTAAATGCGTTTGCGTTTCATGGAAAACGGATATGGCTTTAAATCATGTAGTTGGAAATGTTATGGACTTCCGTATGTAAGGTGCCAATTGAAAACGCCTAATCAATTTCTTCAAGGGTATATTATTTGAAGTACGCACAAACCTTGGACTTTAAAATTTCCTGTCCTTTAAAATTTCAGAATGCAAAGAAAATAAGGGTTTCCATAGAGATGTATATTTATGAGATCCTCGTGATTGGCGGCTTCATATCTGAGATGAAACTGTGCATACGGCATGCAGGATATCGTCATACAATTTTATCAAATCCAAATCATTTATCAAATCAAAAAAATTCCTCCAACAGATACAGGCATTGAAATCATGCTGATGTCTGCAGATTGTTCTTCGGACCACAACACAGTGGGACTCATTGCACTTTTAGGATGCCAAAATTAATAATTTTCGAACGAGTGTACACTGTACAGTGGTTACGCCCATACGACAAAAATAAACAACTAAGAAAAGGCTAAGGTGGGCGGGGCCGACTATATGACACACTCCACTTTCTAACCGAATACAATTCAATTCGGTAAAAAGTGAAAACGGGAAGAATTTTTGTATGTCTCCTAATCATAGGCTGACCCAATTTGTCAAATCAAAAATAATATTTGTATCGGGGCTATATCCAAACATGGAATGAACTGACTAACTTTCACATTCGATTCCCTCATTCAAATAAGTATACAAATATAGGTAAAAGTCTCAAGATTACAAATACTTTAATTTTAGCCACACTTTAAATGCTATTCAAAACACCAAACCTGGCAAAGTTTTTACAAATCGTAGATTAGCAAAATTAACGGAAACGTATGAAATTGTGGCTGATGCCATACGTACTGCAAGTTTACAACCAGACCAAAAGTTGGAGCGGAACCAAACCATATACACGGGAGACTAGACGTTGTATATAGGAGAACTGTGTACTAAGTTTTCCATTTGGTGATCTTTTCTCCGTTTTTCAGTACACATAAAAATATAGATATTTTAATTTATTTTCGTACTTTTCTGAGCCAAACAAAGGCGATATGGATAACAAATGAGAGAGAAGAACTCCTGTTAGAAACAATTAAAACTTCATTCTTTTATCTGCATTGAGAACCATTTCAAATTTACCCCTTTAAAAAATAAAAATAAATAAACTTTAACTTTTTAAAGGGGTAAATATGAAATAGTAGTTAACGCTAAACTAATAGAACAGATGCATGAAATTTCAAGTATTTTTAAGAGATATTCGTCTCTTTGGTTTGATGTCCATATTTGTAAGAATCGCAAAAGTACGAAAATAAATTATTAAAATTAATTAAAGAGGATAAAAGATAGCCAAATAGAAAACCGAGTACACAGCTATTTTAGTTTCACGTTATACCATGAAAGTTACCATAATCCAGATTCAATTAGTGTTAGCGTTTGCAATGTTTATTTAATACATCGCGTATTCTAGATCTGCAAAGGGAATGATTAGAAGATATGTTTGATGAGTCTTGAAACTAATTTATGTTAATATGGCCATTTGAACCGAATTGTATCACTTCACAAAAATTCTTACTTCATGGAGAATGATATCTTTTTTTCGCGTCTACTCAATCAGAGCAATACACATACTGATTTTCAATATTCTAACTGCAGCCGTTTGGTTGTACTATTTTTTATCCCCTTTCGCGCCATTTCCCCTTAGAAAAATGTCTTCATGTTTCACGTCTACATAGTCAGATGAATGTATACACTGAATTCCACGATTTCAACTTCAGCGGTTTGGGTGGTACCATTCCCACTTTTCCAATTGTATCCCTTAAAAGTGCACTCCAAATTTCATGTTACTAGCTGTTATCGTATTATTGATAATATTTTTATCCATTTTCGACCCATTTGGCCCTATAAATTTTTATTTATTTTGTGGTGCTTTCAAGCTACAAGAGGAATGTACACAACAACTTTCAATTGCATATAAAGTAAACATTTTTCCCAAAAATGCTTAAATAATCTAAATATTAGGGGGTATTTTCAGTCCTTGTTAGGGAAAAATGTTTCCCTCTAGGAGGATTTTGTCGACTTTCAATTCCAACCGATCTACAACCATGAGATACTCTCACAGAAAATTTGAAACTCCTAGTTCGTTTCGTTCGGCAGCTACCGTTCTTTCAAAAGTCAGACGGTCGGACATGGCTAAATTGTCTTAGAATTGTATATATAGTTAACCAATTTAGAAACAGAATTATCATTTATGCTTACATATTCTAATAACTGGAATATTATTTTAGAATAAAACGAAAACCATGTTAACTGCCCAAAAGACCCTCTTCTTTTTCTAAACCTCAACATAGCATGTGAAACCAATGTAATACATATGGGAATTATTCACGACAAAAAAAAAAAACAAAATTTTAGTGAGCATACCTCATACATCGTGAATAAAGTCAACATAATCAGAAGAATAATGCATCCTTTAATTCAAAGAAGATCAGAAATATTTTTACCCACAATGTTCTACGGTCGTCTACACTATGGTCGTCTTCGGCAAACTACCGCATATAAAAACAAGTAAAAACGGCGTTAAGTTCGGCCGGGCCAAACTTTTTATACCGTCCACCATGGATTGCATTCCAAAGAGGTTGTCGGTTTTCGTAGAAGTGCAGTAATATTACAGGAAAATATATATATTTTTTAATATAGCCAAACCAAAACAAATACAAATATTGAAAAAATAATTTTATAAATAAATATAATATTTTAATTATTTTAAACCACGCTTATAAGGCAATTCAAAAAAATAAATATTCTTATATTTATATTTTCAAAAAGCTTAAATACCATAAATATTGGTAGATAGTGGGTGCTACAGTTGGCTGTATTTCCATTCTATTTGAATTCCAAAAGTACGAATTTTGAAAATCCATTATCAGACGTACATAGTGCAAAATAACCTAACTTCATGATTCAACCAATTTTTGCCGTAAAAGAAAAAGTACGAAACTTTTATTTTGCGTGCCTATGCAGTCAGAGGAATGTATACACCGAATTCCATGATTCCAGTTGCGCCCATTTGGTTGGTACCATTTTTACCCCCTTGACGTTTCTACGCAATTAGAATTTCATCATTCTAGCTGTAGTCGTTTAGTTGGTACTATTTTTACCCCTCTGTACCATTGTATCCCTTGAAAGTACGAATTTCGAAAAATTCGTCTATTTTCCGTGTCTACGCAGTCAGAGGAATGTATACTCCGAAGTTCATGACTCTAGCTGCGGTCATTTGATTGGTACTATTTTTATCCTCTTTTATCATTTTAACCCCAAAAAGTACGAATTTCGAAAAATCTGCTTATGTTAAGCGTCTGCGCAATCAGAGGAACGTAGACACTGAATTTCATTATTCTAGGTGTAGCCGTTTGGTTGGTACCATTTTTATCCCTCGGTACCCATTGTATCCCTTGAAAGTGCGAATTTGGAAAAAAACTTTTATTTTTCATGTCTACGTAGTCAAAGGAATGTATACTCCGAATTTCATGACTCTAGCTGCGGTCATTTGGTTGGTACTATTTTTATCCCCTTTTTCTATTTGGACCCCAAAAAGTACGAATTTCGAAAAATCAGTTTATTTTCCGTGTCTATACAGTCAGAGGAATATATACTCCGAATTCATGACTCTAGCTGCGGTCATTTGATTGGTACTATTTTTATCCTCTTTTTTTCATTTTAACACCAAAAAGTACGAATTTTGAAAAATCCGTGTATTTTACTTGTCTATGCAATCAGAAGAATGCATACAACGAATTTCATTATTCTAAGTACAGCCGTTCGGTTGGTACCTTTTTAATCCCTCTATTCCTATTTTAGCCCCTAAAAGTACGAATTTGGAAAAACTGTGTCTACTCAATTAGAGGAATGTACACACCGAATTTCGTGTTTCTAGCTGTTGTCGTTTAATATGTACCATTTTTATCCCTTTTTTGTCCCATTTCACCCCCCAAATAAGAATCACTTTATGGTGCACGTTTTTGCTATAAGGGGAGTGCGCATACCAAATATCAAGCAAATATAAACAGACATATTCAAAAAACATGCTTAAATACGGTAAAATATTAGAGATTATTATGGATATTTTTAGTCCTTGTGAGGGAATTTTTTTCCTTTGGGCCGATTTCGCCCCTTTTCAATTCCTACCGATCTACGACTATAAGACGCATTTATTTCGTTTAGATGCTAGCTTGCTTTCAACAGACGGACAGACGGACGGACATGGCTAGATCGTCTTAGAATTTTATGACGATCAAGAATATATATACTTTATAGGGTCTCAGGTCGATATTTCATTTGTAACACAAACGGAATGACAAAATTAGTATACCCCCATCCTGGAGGTGGAGGGTATAATAACTAGTCGTCCAGAACATGTAGCTCAAAATGATATTTAACAATTCGTGGTACTTGGCAGAAATCAATGGAGAATATAAAGTTTTACTCCATTAAATATTTGTTTTTGTCTTAATTTTATAGCGAATTTTTATTTTATTATAATTTTCATCAAGTTAGCAAAATTCTATCATAATCTATTTTAGCCACCAATGTCTGTTGAAGACGTCAAACGTAACACGAATTAGCAATTATATCTGTTAATCACTGTTTTTAGGCAGATTCCTAGGATATTTGACAAGGATTATAATGATTTTTCAATTATACAATAAATGTCAAAAAATGATGCTGCATATTTTGTTATCTTTATTTAGTTATAGGATGTCACTAGATCAGTTACGCTTAGCTCGGCAATGTTCTAAATAATCAAACAAATATATTTTCTTTGCTAAGCCAAATTTGTATGTATGGTATTGAATGAAATATAACACATAAGCGCCGATCCTATAACTTCAGCGACAACTGTAGTATCTTTCTGTACACACTGAATATAGACATGAATGTTATGTAAATTGAAACACAAAGTGTTATATTGTCTTTGATCGTTATATAATTTTACCAAATGAAAAACAGATCAAAAACAAGTTTTGTAAGTATATTCGCACAAAAAAATGTTGAAAAAACAAACAAACAAACAGATAAATAAAATTTATTACAAATAATAGTTCACTTAAATATATATGCGCGTGTCGTATGAATAACAATCGACTAGCACCACGTACATATGAGCAATTGCATGGCAATCCGATGCAAATACTGTAATATCTAACGTGTTTTTCTTCTATCAATGTGTCTGATGTCAAATGAGAAATTAGTCCGCCTGTGACTTCCAAGAAAGTAATGTATCCTATAGAAAAATTAAATAGACCATTAAATATGACTTTAGTTATCGTTAATAGTTTGTTTGGAGAAATGGCCTTAATTCAACCGGAATCCCTCCAACATAGGATACTTTTTTTGCTTAAATTCACTAGAAATTTGGTGCCAAAAACAAGTGTTTACTAAATTTATACGTTTAGGTGGCGAAATATGCTAAAAAGGAATACAAATGATATGAAACAACTGACAAAAGGCATAAACATAAAATTTGGGGTGTAAATTTCTCTAATTGCGTAGACTCATAAAATAAAGGGATTTTTCGAAATTCGTTCCATTAAGGAATAAAAAGATTAGGATTACAAGTGGGAGAGAGGGATAACGTTTTTTTTTTTCAAAAAGGGCTGTATATGCAAACAATTTGTCCTAATCATAAAAATATATTTGTTGTGTGCATTGAGACATATTGATTCATAAAATTAGCATACAAATGTTTATGTAATTTTTTTATTTATTTTTTACTAAAATTCCAATTTTCACCGATGATACCTTTATTATTTGTTCTCTCATTTGGGAAATATAGGTTTTAAGTTATTTGACTTTTTTACTGGTACGAAAAAAAAAATAGAAAAAAATCGAGCAAATATACTTTATTCTTATTTTTAACATAAAACTTTCTAGCGCAGAAAACCATGTCAATATGTAAAAGATCTATGGATCTGTGTCCGCTAATTCGCACGTGGAAAAGCCAGTTATTTGTTATCAGTTTTATCCATCTCTGTTTTTGGATAATATTAATTGAATTTTCTTTTAAAATAGTAATAAAATAGTACTTTCGAATCTTCCTATTTGATAGCACTCATACACAAGCAAAGGAATGTGCTTATCTGGATCCCTTCGTATGTATATTTGTATCATTTTCTACCCAGTTTTGAGCAAAAATTACAACCGCCACAACCTTCTTATAAGTACAAATTTTTAAATATCCATTTATGTTCCACGTTTACGTAATTATAGGGTTTTGCACAATTGTTATCCCTTTTTGTCCCGCGCACCCCTGAAAAGTACAAATTTCGAAAATCAAATTTTACTGTGATTCTACATTGTCAGATACATTTACATATCACATATCCTGCAATACTTTGTTTGGTACAATTTTTACCCTTTTTTGTGTCGCTCGCTCCTTAAAAGTCAAAATATGAATTTATATTGTACTTCTATGTGGTGAGAGGAATTTTCATAACAAATGTCACGGTGCTAGCTGCAATACTTTAGTTGGTACCCGTTTGAATCCGCTTTTGTCCCGCTCACTTCTTAAAAGTACAAATTCGAAAAAATCCATTTATTTCGAATTTCACGATCCTAGCTACAATACTATCATTAGTATCCCTTTTTGTTCCACGTACCACTTAAAAATAAATTTCGAAAAATCCAATTTTACTGCGCACCTACATGATCATAAGAATATACAAATTTCAAGAATACAAAATTTCACGATTCTAGCTGCAATAATTTAGATTGTACAAAATTTTATCCCTTTTGGTACTGCTCACTCCACATAACAAATGTCATGGTGCTAGCTGGTGCTTTTTGGCCCGCTCACTCCTTAAAAGTACAAATTTGAAAAAATCCATGTATGTTGCGCGTCTACGTGGCCGGATGAATGTACACTCCGAATTTCACAATCCTAGCTACAATACTATAGTTGGTACCATTACCATTGGTATCCATTTTTGACCCGTTCACTCCTTATCAGTAAAAATTTCGAAAAATCTATTTAGATTGCTCTTCTACGTTGTCAGATGAATTTACACACCAAATTTCACGACTATAGCTGCAATGCCTAAATTTGTACCATTTTTATCCCTTTTTGTCCCTCGTACCACTTAAAAAATAAATTTCGAAAAATCCAATTTTACTGCGCTCCTACATGATCATAGGAATGTACATATCCAATTTCTCGATTCTAACTGCAATAATTTAGTTGGCACCAATTTTATCCCTTTTAGTACCTCTCGCACCTTAAATGAACAAAAATGCTTTTATATTGTGCTTCTATGAGAGGAATTTACATACCAAATTTAGCTGTAATACAATCTTGGTACAATTGTTATCCCTTTTTGTCCCGCTCGCCCCCAATCCATTTATGTTGCAAGTCTACTTTGTCAGATAAATGTAAATACCGATTTTCATGAATATAGCTGCATTACTTAAATTATTATCATTTTATCCCTTTTTGTCTCTTTCCTCACTTAAAAGTACAAATTTCGAAAAATCCCCGTTTGTAGCTCGTCTGCATGGTCAGTGCAAGGCACACGCCGAATTTCATTTTTCTAGCTACTGCCGTTTAGCCAGGACGAAGGTTCGATGTTTATCCATTTTTTGTCCCATTTTACCCCTTAAAATTACGAAGGTTCGATGTTTATAAATTTTTGACCCATTTTGCCCCTTACAAGTACGAATTTCGTAAAACCCTTTCTTAGTCGGCGTCTACGTCATATTTGGGAACTACCCTCAAAATTTTATGACCCCGGCTTCAGCCGTTTGGCCTGAGCGCTGGTCAATGATCCTGTGAAGTTCAGTCAGTGGTGAAGGGTATACACGAATCGGCCCGACCGAATTTAATCCCCTTTTGGTTCAAAATTTTTATTTTTCATTGCTAGATTTATGGTTGTTCGACTTCGTCCGGAGTTGCTCATATAGGCTGTTTGGTTATTTGTGCGAATATCATTTAAAAAGTTCGCTTTTTTGCTATCGATTCCCTTCAGTATTGCTTTCCAACAAAAAATTGCAACAATTAATATTATTTTAGTTGTTAATATGGGTTTGTTTTTTATTTCGGCTGCATAATGTGCAAGTGGCCTTCTTTGAGGAACAATTGTTCAAATATTTGCACATTGGAACACTAACGTTATTTCCAACATTCGATTGGTGAAACTGGACAAGTATTTGTTTCTGTTGTTCCGTTCATAAAAACGTATGTGTGAAAAACAAATTTGTTTTTTTTGTTTGAGTTAATTATCATTTACACAACCCTATTTGTCAATTTTCAATTGGAAATTTATCGATTGTTTGGCAGCAATTTGGAAATTCCGCCTTTTCGGGAAGATCACATTCAATGTATGTATGTACTTGTATGGATGTTGTGCAACTTTAAGTTGGTAATACCAACAATTAAAAGTTGTTTGCATGGTAGGCTACTCATCGACATTATCACTCATAATAATAACTAATTTGTGTTGAAGTAAGTTTGGCTTATGGCAAACTACAAGAAGGTAGACATTTTGTCACAGGGAAATAATTATCGAAGAAAATATACACTTGAAATGTTACGCATTAAAAATTACCCTATTATAACACAGTGCAACACGAAAAAAAAATAACCATATACGGACACCGCTACATGATAAAAGACCAAAAAAAAAGACCCGTGTTTTTTTTCCCCAAAGTCATGCACTTTTTTTTTATGGGCCCCCAGAGATTTGAGGCCTCGGTGTAATTTTTGGAAAAAAGTGATCATATTCTCAGGCTCATATCTTGCCTGAGTGCTAGCTGCAATACTTTAGTTGGTACCCGTTTGAATCCGCTTTTGTCCCGCTCACTTCTTAAAAGTACAAATTCGAAAAAATCCATTTATTTCGAATTTCACGATCCTAGCTACAATACTATCATTAGTATCCCTTTTTGTTCCACGTACCACTTAAAAATAAATTTCGAAAAATCCAATTTTACTGCGCACCTACATGATCATAAGAATATACAAATTTCAAGAATACAAAATTTCACGATTCTAGCTGCAATAATTTAGATTGTACAAAATTTTATCCCTTTTGGTACTGCTCACTCCACATAACAAATGTCATGGTGCTAGCTGGTGCTTTTTGGCCCGCTCACTCCTTAAAAGTACAAATTTGAAAAAATCCATGTATGTTGCGCGTCTACGTGGCCGGATGAATGTACACTCCGAATTTCACAATCCTAGCTACAATACTATAGTTGGTACCATTACCATTGGTATCCATTTTTGACCCGTTCACTCCTTATCAGTAAAAATTTCGAAAAATCTATTTAGATTGCTCTTCTACGTTGTCAGATGAATTTACACACCAAATTTCACGACTATAGCTGCAATGCCTAAATTTGTACCATTTTTATCCCTTTTTGTCCCTCGTACCACTTAAAAAATAAATTTCGAAAAATCCAATTTTACTGCGCTCCTACATGATCATAGGAATGTACATATCCAATTTCTCGATTCTAACTGCAATAATTTAGTTGGCACCAATTTTATCCCTTTTAGTACCTCTCGCACCTTAAATGAACAAAAATGCTTTTATATTGTGCTTCTATGAGAGGAATTTACATACCAAATTTAGCTGTAATACAATCTTGGTACAATTGTTATCCCTTTTTGTCCCGCTCGCCCCCAATCCATTTATGTTGCAAGTCTACTTTGTCAGATAAATGTAAATACCGATTTTCATGAATATAGCTGCATTACTTAAATTATTATCATTTTATCCCTTTTTGTCTCTTTCCTCACTTAAAAGTACAAATTTCGAAAAATCCCCGTTTGTAGCTCGTCTGCATGGTCAGTGCAAGGCACACGCCGAATTTCATTTTTCTAGCTACTGCCGTTTAGCCAGGACGAAGGTTCGATGTTTATCCATTTTTTGTCCCATTTTACCCCTTAAAATTACGAAGGTTCGATGTTTATAAATTTTTGACCCATTTTGCCCCTTACAAGTACGAATTTCGTAAAACCCTTTCTTAGTCGGCGTCTACGTCATATTTGGGAACTACCCTCAAAATTTTATGACCCCGGCTTCAGCCGTTTGGCCTGAGCGCTGGTCAATGATCCTGTGAAGTTCAGTCAGTGGTGAAGGGTATACACGAATCGGCCCGACCGAATTTAATCCCCTTTTGGTTCAAAATTTTTATTTTTCATTGCTAGATTTATGGTTGTTCGACTTCGTCCGGAGTTGCTCATATAGGCTGTTTGGTTATTTGTGCGAATATCATTTAAAAAGTTCGCTTTTTTGCTATCGATTCCCTTCAGTATTGCTTTCCAACAAAAAATTGCAACAATTAATATTATTTTAGTTGTTAATATGGGTTTGTTTTTTATTTCGGCTGCATAATGTGCAAGTGGCCTTCTTTGAGGAACAATTGTTCAAATATTTGCACATTGGAACACTAACGTTATTTCCAACATTCGATTGGTGAAACTGGACAAGTATTTGTTTCTGTTGTTCCGTTCATAAAAACGTATGTGTGAAAAACAAATTTGTTTTTTTTGTTTGAGTTAATTATCATTTACACAACCCTATTTGTCAATTTTCAATTGGAAATTTATCGATTGTTTGGCAGCAATTTGGAAATTCCGCCTTTTCGGGAAGATCACATTCAATGTATGTATGTACTTGTATGGATGTTGTGCAACTTTAAGTTGGTAATACCAACAATTAAAAGTTGTTTGCATGGTAGGCTACTCATCGACATTATCACTCATAATAATAACTAATTTGTGTTGAAGTAAGTTTGGCTTATGGCAAACTACAAGAAGGTAGACATTTTGTCACAGGGAAATAATTATCGAAGAAAATATACACTTGAAATGTTACGCATTAAAAATTACCCTATTATAACACAGTGCAACACGAAAAAAAAATAACCATATACGGACACCGCTACATGATAAAAGACCAAAAAAAAAGACCCGTGTTTTTTTTCCCCAAAGTCATGCACTTTTTTTTTATGGGCCCCCAGAGATTTGAGGCCTCGGTGTAATTTTTGGAAAAAAGTGATCATATTCTCAGGCTCATATCTTGCAAACCGTTCGGAATTTTGATTTACTCTCTGAGGCAAAGTTCTAGCTCTTGTCATAAAGAACAAAAATTGTGAACATATAAAATCAAAAAAACTTCATCTTCAAGGTCAAAATCGCAAAAAAATCGATTTTTTTAACCTTTTTTCCCCTGTTCAGGTCCATAGGTAGCAAACCGTTGAAAATTCAGGGAAACAATCAACTACAAAAATGTACCTAAGATCTCAATAAACAACTTTCTAGAACATATGAACTTCCTAGGAATTATTCTTAACACCGTTTAGGTAGCGCTTAGGTAGCCGCAAAATTGAAAAATTTCCCAAAAATTAGATTTTTTTCCTTTCACTGTGCAACATTTTTGAAGTCATTTCAAAATTTTATATGTTCACAATTTTTGTTCTTTATGACAAGAGCTAGAACTTTGCCTCAGAGAGTAAATCAAAATTCCGAACGGTTTGCAAGATATGAGCCTGAGAATATGATCACTTTTTTCCAAAAATTACACCGAGGCCTCAAATCTCTGGGGGCCCATAAAAAAAAAGTGCATGACTTTGGAGGAAAAAAAAACACGGGTCTTTTTTTTTGGTCTTTTATCATGTAGCGGTGTCCGTATATGGTTATTTTGAAATGACTTCAAAAATGTTGCACAGTGTAATAGTTCGTTTGATGCTAGAAAATTCAGGAGAATTCGTAAAACTTAAATTTATTTGGGGCAATTTCATTCCATGTGAGGACACTGTTCGATTCCATCCAATTGATCAGAAACTATTACACATATTTATGGGGAAATTTTAAACTTCAACCTCCGTCATAATTCATTACACCATTTAATTGCTGATACCATTTACAGTGTGGACCATTTAAAATTTAAAATTTGATTTTCGATTTCTTTGACTTCCAGGATGGGGGTATACTAACTTTGTCATTCCGTATGTAACACCTTGAAATATCGACCTGAGACGCTATGAAGTATATATATTCTTCATCGTCATAAATTTCTTAAACGATCTAGTAATGTTCGTATGTCCGTCTGTTGAAAACACGCTAGCATCTAAACGAAAGGAGATAGGACGTTCACATTTTCCACAAATACGTCATATAGTCGTAGATCGGTTGGGATTGCAACTGGGCGAAATCGTTCCAAAGAGAAGTTTTTTCCCTCAGAACGACTGAAAATGTTCATAATAACCCTAATAATTTAGAGTATTTAAACATGTTTATACACTCCACGAGAGTATTATGTCTTTGAGCATTTGTTTGTAACACCCAAAAGGAAGGGAGATAGACACATTGTTAATTATACCATAAAATCACTTTCTGAGTCGATTTAACAATGTCCGTCTGTCCGTCTGTCCATCTATTGTTGTAATCACGATACAGGTCGCAATTGTAGCCAGAACCAAACGAAACTTTGCACAACGAAGTTTTTTGGGGACAAGGACGAACGCTATTTAATTTGAAGAAAATCGGTTCAGATTTAGATATAGCCCCCATACAAATTTCACTCCCGATTTGACTCTATTCACTCTAGTGACCACATATTTCAATAGATTTTCTTCAAAATTGGCAAAACATCTTATAGTTCAAATAGAAACACCTGTGGTAAAAATGTGTTAGATCGGTTCAGATTTATATATAGCTGCCATACAAATTTCGCTCCTGATTTGACTATTTCCGCTTTAGAAACCACATATTGTATCAATTATCTTCAGATTTGCAAAACATCTTATATTTAAACTTGGAACACCTAAGATGAAAATAGGTTAGATCGGTTCAGATTTATATGTATATAGCCCCCATACGAATTGCTCTCCCGATTTGACTCTTTTCACTCTAGAT
Organism: Polietes domitor; assembly: GCA_947397865.1. NCBI lineage: Eukaryota > Metazoa > Arthropoda > Insecta > Diptera > Muscidae > Polietes > Polietes domitor. The sequence goes on from OX377618.1 coordinate 163,474,130, forward strand.
ACCACATATTGAAACAGATTTTCTTCAAAACTGGTAATACATCTTATATTTCAACTAGAAACACCTGTGGTAAAAATGTGTTAGATAGGTTCAGATTTATATATAGCTCCCAGACAAATTTCGTTCCCAATTTGAAGTTTTCCGCTCTAGGACCACATATTTTAACAGATCTTCTTCAAACCTTGCAAAATATCTTATATTTCAACTAGAAACACCCACGGTGAAAATATGTCACATCGGTTCAGATTTACATATAGCTCTCATACAAATTTCGTTCCACCCGAAACCGCGTATTTTCAAAGAATTTCTTAAAATTGAGCATAACACGTTATACTCCAACTGGAAGAACTTATTGTGAAAGTTAGTCACTTCATTCCATGTTTGGATATAGCCCCGATACAAATATTATTCTCGATTTGACAAATTGGACCAGATAATATTAGCAAAGATTAGCAAACATACAAATTTTTTTCCCGTTTTCACTTTTTTACTGAATTAAATTGTTTTCCTATAGATAGTGGAGTGTGTCATATAGTCGGCCCGCCCGACTTTAGCCTTTCCTTACTTGTTTTTCAATATGTCTGCTTGTACTTTCTTGATATTGGGTATGCGCATTCCCCTCTAACAAAAACGTACACCATTCTTATTCGTAGGGGTAAAATGGGGCAACAATAGTACCTATCAGACGACAACAGCTAGAAACATGAAATTCGGTATATACGTTCCACTAATTGAATACATACATATAAACATATTTCTTCAAAATTCGTACTTTTAAGGGGTAAAAAATAGAGGGATAAAAATGGTATCAACCAAACGGCTGCACACAAAATAATGATAATGAATTCGGTGTGTTTTGATTGCGTAGACACGTAAAGGGATTTTTCGAAATTCGTACTTTTTGGGGTTAAAATGGAAAAAGGGGATAACAATTGTGCCAACCAAATGACCACAGCTAGAGCCATGAAATTCGAAGGATACATTCCTCTGACTGCTTATTTATTTTTTGAATTGACTTGAAGTATTAATTCTATATATAAAGGATGGTTAAATTTTATTTAGGAACTTATTGTCATTTCTTTTTATTATGATAATATTGGAATGGTTCAATTAGGTATGGAACAAAATATCGGTCAAATGACCGCCGCGACCTCATCAGCACACCTCCATCCGATGGTCCAAATTTTCGATGATGCTGAGGCATAATTTAGGTTCTATGCCGTTAATGTGCCGAATTATCTCTTCCTTTAACTCTTTAATTGTTGCTGCATTATCGACGTACACCTTTTCTTTCAAATAAACTCAAATGATCTTGGCGGCCAATTGACATCGCCACCACGTGAGATAACTCGGCCATTGAATTTGTCGCGCAAAAGAGCCATTGTTTCGTTAGCTGTGTGGTAAGTGGCACCGTCCTGTTCCTGTTCCTTCCAATTTGGGCCATAAAAGTTCGTTATCATCTCACGACAGCGAAGACCAAACACAGTAACTGTGTGGCCAGCATCATTATTATTTGCCCAAATGCGGAAATTCTGCTTATTTACGAATCCACTGAATCCTTTGGATTATTTTCTGTGGGGAGCCATTAAGGATAAATGTTACGCAAACCATCCAGAGACAATTGATGCGTTGAAACATGAAATCGAAGTTGCCATAGAAGAGATTCGAGCCGGAACAATAGAAAATTAACAGAAAAATTGGTCTGATCGTATGAGGTACTGACGAGCCAGTCATGGTAGTATGGTATGATATGATATTGTATTCCATTACTAATGACAAAGTTAGACCTTTCCTATAAAACCAGAAATTTAAAGTAATAATCAGCACTTTTTTATATCCGATTCTAATTTAAAATATTTAATGGTCCACCCTGTATGAGTAAAAAGACTTGTCCAAAAAAGTATTCCAAATCCATTTGTCACTTTAAAATTATATCGTGCATAGCTCATTAGCCGAGTAGCTCCCCCGCTGACTTTTGACCCACCCACCCTACATCGACGTTTCATTGTACGCTGCTACACCTATGATCAAACAGCTTTGGATCGATTTGAATTGAATTGAAAATTCGCCATTGTTTTTTAGTTTATTAATTCCTCGAACAACTCGAGCCCGTATTATTTGACTTTATATCTAACGTTACATACAGACTGGCAATCAGGCAGGCAGGCAGTCGGCAGGCATTCAGAGACATACTCGTATGAACAAAAACTTGGCCTTGATATTTGCAAAAATAAAATACAAAAAAATAGTGTATAAAAAATAATAATAAATTCATAAACAAAAAAGTGGTTGTCGCTGGTAGAGCGAACAATTCATTTGTGTTCGAATGCACTCCAAAATGGAGAACACATCGCATCGCATCGTATCGCATGTGTGTTGTTGCACTTTTTTCTTGCTATTGCTGTCGTTATAGTTGTTGTTGTTACGTCAACGTCAGCGTCGACGTCGAATGCAATGAATGCATAACTTTTGTCTATAGCCACACATTTGGTGCATATTCATAGATACTTACAGCATTTGGTCGGTGAATTGCGACCGTTAACATCTATGCATTTGTACCAGAAATCGGTCTGGCGGCATATTGCGGACATTTTTTCCATTCTCTCCATTAAAAATAATGTTTTGCAAAAACAAGCACTCAATCAATTTGAAAAAAAAAATTAAAAAAAAAATTAAATTTTTAAAAAATTTCGCCAGATTGAACATGTAATCCCTCTATATAAATATGCATTCAACACATTCGAAATGTACCTCTAACTCAAAATCCTCAAAACATGTCCAAAGTAATTCACCCAGTTACCAACTGTGCCAATTCACTGGCCAAAGGCTGTATTCGTTCGTTCACATTCGCAAAACGTTCAAATGTGACTGGTTACAGGAAGACATTCTATTCTATTCGCAATGCGTTTTCGTTTTTAATTTTTGCAATATTTTTCACTTCAATTCAGTTCCATATCAGTTTGTTCTTCGTCTTTTTTTATTAGCTGTTCAGTTTTTTGTGTGCATTTTCACTTTTTATTATTGTCGAATACACTCAATCTGTAATCGGATTCATTTACGACATTCCGCCGCTTGAACAAAAAACAAGCGTATTGTTTGTTTCGTTTATTGAAACTTAATAATTGTTTTTATTTATTTTCAGCTATGGCGACCGCTTGATTTGATTGTCGTTTAATTATTTGGGAGGTAAGTTTCAAACAGTATTTTCGTTTTTTGGTTGGTTGCAACTTTTGATGCCTCGAACGGATGTTCAATCGAGGGACAGCAACATTGAAGGAGTATCAAATATCAATAAATTTAATTTCGAACATACATCCACACTACTGAGGTTCATAATATTAATTGACTTGATTGGAGTCTATTATAAATAGAATATTTTTGGTACTTTTTGTAAATATTTAAATAATGAAGGGGACCGCTTGATTTGATTGTCGTTTAATTATTTGGGAGGTAAGTTTCAAACAGTATTTTCGTTTTTTGGTTGGTTGCAACTTTTGATGCCTCGAACGGATGTTCATTCGAGGGGCAGCATCATTGAAGGAGTATCAAATTTCAATAAATTTAATTTCGAACACCACTTAGGTTCATAATATTAATTGACTTGGTTGGAGTCTATTATAAATAGAATATTTTTGGTATTTTTGTAAATATTTAAATAATGAAGGGGAAATGGTTGGATTCCCCATTTTCTGCTGCAGCTGAAATATTTTTGAGCGGGTGTAGCTTCACTTGAGGTACTGATAAGAAATATATATTCAATAGAAACAGAAATGTACAAGGTGGCGCGGAATGAGCTATATAGTTTAATTGGCTTTTATTTATGCAATATATTACTTACTCTACAGAGTAGGTATATATCATTTCGGACAGAAAAGATGTGTTACGCATTGAAGGAGTGACTTAAGACCCTAAGTATGTTTGGACCAAAACCGTTTCACGACTTTTTAAGGTGTTTGAGCCATGTCCTTCCATCCGTCCGTCTGTCTGGTTGGTTGGTGTACACGATAACTCTCGAAAGGAGTTAAGGAATCGATGCACATGATAATATTTTTCCCAAACTTAGTTTAAGTTGGAAGATGGGCGAAATTGCTACGCCCCTTCTGGTAACTCCCATACAAATTACGTAAAATCAAAGCTGTTATAACTTCTATACTGATGATCGACATACTGTGAAATTTGATATTTAGCAATGCTTTTATAGAGGTTACATTCGCATGGAGTATGGCGATATTGCCACACCCCTTCTGGTACCTCCCACACAAAGTGGCATATACTTTGGTTACAATAAATCAGGCATAACATTCATGCGTGTAGTCGAAATCATTAAAAACATTAAACATGTTTTTATAATCACTTTAAACCTAAACAAGTAAAAACGGCGTGAGGTTCGGCCGGGCCGAACTTTATATACCCTCCACCATGGATTGCATTCCACAGAGGTTGTCGGTTTTCGTAGAAGTGCCGTAATATTACAGGAAAATATAATTTTTTTAATATAGCCAAACCAAAACAAATACAAATATTGAAAAATTAATTTTATAAATAAAAATAATATTTTAATTATTTCAAACCATACTTATAAGGTAATGCTATCAATACCTATTTAGCCTATGAACACATAGGTTATTATTATATCGAGGGGCCGATATCCTGTAAGTGGTGGGCCTTTTCTGCTTCGGACATACTACAAGGTCACCTTAACATATTTTCAATACCCTTTCGCAAAATTTCGAATTCTATTGTTTTGGTAATGTAGTTATTCATATTAAATTCGCAAAATTATCCACCACCAAAATGATGAAATGATAAATAAAAAGTTATTACGAACTCACCTGTATATTAGAGTTACATTTACATTTTATTATAAGTAGTCTTTTGGGTTATAAAGATAAAGAGTGATTTTTTTGAGGTTAGGATTTTCATGCATTAGTATTTGACAGATCACGTGGGATTTCAGACATGGTGTCAAAGAGAAAGATGCTCAGTATGCTTTGACATTTCATCATGAATCGTTTTACAAACGAACAACGCTTGCAAATTATTGAATTTTATTATCAAAATGCGTGCTCTGTTAAGAAAGTTCATTGCGCGCTTCCATTTTATGGTCAGTTTAATCGACCCACTGAAGCGGCTATTCGGGCTATTGTGACTAAATTTCGCACCAAATTTACATTGTTGGACATTAAACCACCAACACGCTTACGTAGAGTGCGAACTGAAGAAAATATCGCAGCTGTATCGGCCAGTGTTAATGATGACCACCAATTTTCGATTCGTCGCCGTTCGCACCAATTGGGTCTCTGTTACTCAAAAACGTGGAAATGCCAAAATTGGACTAAGCGGATGGACCACCTAAGACGCAGCCGCGGTCAACATTTAAATTAAATTATCTTCAAAAAGTAAATGTCATGGACCAATCTAACGTTTCAAATAAAGAACCGATGAGATTTTGCAAATTTTATGCGTTTTTTTAAAAAAAAAGTTATCAAGCTCTTAAAAAATCACCCTGTATAATGATGTATTTAGAATGGGGAAATAAATATGAATACAACGTTTGAATTGGAAAAATAAAAGAATAGAAATTGTCATAAAATTTTATATTAAAAGCGATAAAACAGAATTGCTATATAACATAACCTAGACAAGAAATGTTGGCTTGTAAATAATAGGACCTTTTAAAAAATTGTGGTGTAGGGAAATTCCCTGGAAAATGTTTCAAATATCTAGAGAAATGTTTGATAGTTTTCGTCCGGCAAAAATCTTGACAATTCCTAATTTTATTTATTTTTTTAACTAATTTTACTCCATCGTAGCCAAGAGTTTCACAAAATTGATATCGCATGATGCGACATGTGGCAAAAAGCTAGCGATCTCAAATGATAGATTAATAAGTCATAGAAATTAATTTAATGATCGTGAAGTGAAACGCGAAACCATTCTTATATATCGATAAGTACATTAGGCGATCCATCCAAATGGAAAGGCAATTTCCAGTCACCCCACGAAAATAAAATTTGGATTGTTTAATTATGATTTGCAAAATATTTTGTTCCTAGATCAAGCCGTCTGTGAGCTAAACGCTCCTGGAAATAACCATAAAAATCATGTTTTTCTCTTAAATAATAGACCCTTGAAAGCACTTTAAATATAAATTTTGAGTCTTGTCTTAGGTAACTTATTGGTCGAATTAATGAACGTTTATAGCAATTTTTTTCGTTTTTTCATAGTGACAACTGAATTATTTTTCATATTTGGTGATAGTATTTCATCGTATTATGCCTAAATGATGACCAATAATGAATTGACGCATCAGCGCTAATTTTTGTAAAAAGAGTTTGGAAATTTGGCTCTGAAAATCCATCTCCTGCATTAAATTATTTAACAAACATGGTGTCAGTGACGTCATTTTTCGTCCGATATTCATCATTTAGGCATCATTCGAAAGTTATTGATTCCTTCTATTTAGTTAACATAACACCTCTTACAAAATGTTTTCATGAAATATGAGTTTTTAGCTGTCATCTTGAAAATCCACAAAAAATCAATATAAACGTCCAATAATACGACTGATGAGTTATACTAAGACAAGAATCAATATTTGTATTTAAAGTGCTTCCAAGGGTCTATTAATTCAGAAAATGCAACATAAAAAAATTATACGGGATAAACATGATTTTTAGAGGTGTTTTCAGGAGCGTTTAGCTCACAGATGGCTTGACCCAGTGACGAAATATTTTGCAGATCATCATTAGACAATCCAATCTTCATTTCTAGGGGTGACCACTGCAATTTATTTTCATTACCCTTCCTAATGTACATATGAAGATACATTGAACATTTTCGATTGGAAAAATTATACAGAACTCAATTAAATGCATTACTTCTTATAAAACTGATATCTGGAATATTTCCAAGGTTTCAGGTTGTATACCAGAGGTTCTCCAATTAAACTATGTATCACAAATTCTGTCGAACGATTATGTATAATAGTTTATGATGGATTATGGCCTTCTAAACTCGAAAAGGGTGTTAACATTTTTTATGACATATTTTTTTAGTCATCAATGAATTTAACATGGAGTTGTCATAGAAGGCATGTAACTTATTTTTAAAGATTTAAAAGTTAATTTAAAGTAGTGGCAAAGGATTCACTTTTTTCGCTAGTTACGGAATATTAACATCTTATCAACATTTTTTGAAGTTTTTCAAAAGAACTTCCTCTAAATGTTTTTTGCTGGATAGTATTTGTACTACACCGAAAGAATTTTCCTTCATAATATTTATGAAGCGATTTCATAAAAGGTTTTTCATAAATTTAGTGATTTTTTTCTTAATATGTATGAAAAATTCATAAATAACATGAAATGTTTCATACAATTTGTTCATAAACATTTCATATTTCATAAACCAAAATTGTTAAATTAGTGAAACTTAGTTTCATAAAGAAAAAATTAAATTAAAGAAAATATTCTTAAATATTATGAAATATGTCATAACCAATAAAATATTTGTGTTATGAAATGTCTTCATAAATTGCATGAAGGATTTCGTAGTTTTTATGGAATGTTTCATAATATACAACTACGTTTATAATGTGCCTACTTTATTCGGTTGAATGCTAGCAATTCTCATTTGTCCTCTGTTAACTCTGACATAAGTATTTACCCTGATTTTAGTCAGGCATATCCATTGCAATTACTTTCGGTGTGTGATGGTGTGTGTTGATTGGTTAGTCAACGAGTAAAACTTTTTTTGATTTTTGTTTATATTGGAAACTTCAGTATATACTATTTATGAAACTCTTTCATAAAATTGATGAACTTTTTTCATAAAATCTATGAAAATTTTCATAAATCATATTATGAAATATAATGAAGTTGTATGACAAAACCTCATCGAATGTAGAACAGAATTTCATAGTTTCTAAGAAATTTGTCATGAATTTAATGACACTTTTAATTGATTTGTGCTTAATGAAACATGTTTCATATATTTTATGAAATGTTTCTTTGGCGACTTTTTAATGAAAATGTTCACTGAGGTTAAGACAAAACCATAAATATTATGAAGATAATTCTTTCTGCGAATTTCGGGAAGTAAAATTCCGTTCATGCCCAGTTATACCGTAAACATTAAGTAGGAGTAAGGACCACAAAACTTCTGAATATCACTTTTACTTATAAGAAGTGATATAGCTACAATCGACAAAAAATTGAAAACCATTTTTTTTTTTGAAAAAAAATAGTCGCATTGTGATATTTATTAATCTGATAATCAGTATATTTATCACGATTTCTAAAACATGACGACCGCCTTCAAAAAGCTTTGCAGATATGTTAACAAAAGACTTCTTTTTCGTTATACCAATCCTAACTAGCATACTGTAAAAGTTCGTATATAACATATTAACGCAGAGAAGCGATAAATATGGTTCAGGTCAAGTAGTCAAAGACATTTATAAAATTATGATATCACAAATTTGAACGAGTTATCTATAATCTCCGCCAACGCAGAAAGGTCCATATATCCCTCGAAAGCTATTTACTCTTCAACACTTCAAGAACAGGTTTATTTCTTTGCGCATGAAGTTATATGGACACACATCTAGTTAGATGGACATACCAACTTTTACTATACTATCTGCAACACTATGAAATATATTTTTGAGAAGAAAATACCATGATAATTTCAGAAAAGTCGGGTCGACGAATACTGCTACGTTTCATGTTTTTTGCTTTGAATTTTTCACGTTTGCTTTGAATTTGTATACCGTTTATTATTATTATTATTAAATCATTTCCTTTATTCAAGTATTTTTAAAAATATATACATGTTATGAGATTTTACATTAATAGTATTACAACAATAGATATCAATTTGGCTAGGCCTTATTAAGAAAAATACAGTATCACAGTTAAGGAGAAAAAATTAGGTATGAAAAACCTTTGAAAGACAAAAAATAAGTTAAAGAAATTTGGGAAAAATTAGGCATATATCTTCTTTTGGATTAAAAGCAGTTATGCATAATTTTTAAGGTAAATTTCTTATGATATCATAATTAGATATTCTGCATCGTTCGTCGAATGACAGAGTCAGTAACTGCATAACCATGTTAATAGTATTGTGTCCATAGTGGGAATGAAGATGATGTGTGGAATGTCTCCAGCTAAGATTGTGAATAATTTTTAAATTCTTGTTCTGTAAAATTTGAAGCTTTTTAATGTGGCACGCGGCAGTTTTTCTATACCATGCTTGGCAAGCATATGTCATTATTGGCCTGATACACATTCTGTATAGCATAAGTTTCTTTTTCAAATTAAGCTTAGATTTTCTATTTAGCAATGGGAATAAGGCCCTTCCACATCTAACAGCTTTTTCGCAGGCATGGTGAACGTGCTCCTTGAACGTCAGCTTGGAATCTAAGATAACACCTAAGTATTTTATAGATTTTTTAATTTCAATGGAATTCCCATGTATTTGGAGTGGAATATTTGGAATACGTTTCGGTGATTTATTAAATGGGAAAAGTATCGCTTGCGTTTTTTCACGGTTGATTTTGATTTTCCACTTATTAAAATACTTGTCAATGTGTTTCAGAGAAGCGGCCAGTTGTTTAATTATGGCATTTGAAAGTTTACCACTACATAAAATGGCACTATCGTCCGCATAAAAAGCAGCATCATGGTTTCGTTTAATTGTAATATCCGATGTATATATTGAATATAGAATGGGTGATAATATGGATCCTTGAGGTAGGCCAGCTGGTATATTCCTTAGGGTCGATGTACTGTTTTCAATAGAGACAGCAAATGTTCTATTTCTCAAAAAGTTTTGTACAAGCTTTTGCAGATATATTGGGTATGCTAGCTTATTTAGTTTAAATACTACACCGTTATGCCAGATTGAGTCGAAAGCTTTTTCGATATCTAAGAGAACAACGCCAGTGCTTCTTCTGGTAGCTTTATTGTGTTCAACAATATTTATTACCCTCTTAATTTGGTGTACGGTTGAGTGCTCTCTTCTAAATCCAAATTGTTTACAATGTATTATATTGTTATTTTCGGTATGAGTAAGTAAACGATTATAAATTACTTTTTCAAATAGTTTGCCTAACGAACTTAAGAGGCTTATTGGTCTATAACTATTTGGGTGTTTGGGATCCTTTCCATTCTTTTGTATCGGGATAACTTTTGCCTTCTTAAAAATGTCGGGAAAAATTCCATTACTAATAAATGAATTAAAAGTTTTAGCAAGAACTTCGAAGAAATATGGAGACATATTTTTCAAAACAATGTTATGGATATTATCGAAACCTGGGGCTTTATTATTTTTTAGATTTTTACAAATTTCTGTGAGTTCCAATGCACTGGTGAGACATTCTGAATTTAAGTATCCAACATTAGTACATTCAAGTTTTCTGACCACTTTGCTGACTTGTGAATCCATCGTTGAATGGTTGTATAAGGTAACGTTGTGTGCTCTCTCAAATACATCTGCAATTGTGTTGGCTTTACTTTCGGGAGACGATATTTCAGTTCCGTTCATTTTCAGTGATGGAATAGAGGTATGTTTTCCTTTAATGGCTTTCGAAATTTTCCAGAACTTTTTGTTGCCCGGTGGTAGTTTGGATATAAATTTCGACCAACTAACGTTTCTGTCCTTGTCAAGATGGTAATCGATAATTCTGTTGAGTTGCTTTAATATGCATGCAAGTTCCTTTCTACGGTTTGGATCAAAACATCTTTTGAATTTGCGTTGAATCGTTTTCCGCTGCCTAATCAAGCTTATAGAAATTTCAGATATTTGTCTCACATAGCTTTCTGTTTCACCATGCGGAATTTGATCAATAGTACCTCTAATTATGTCGATAATTTTGTCCAAATAGTTGTTATTAATATTGTCGGTTGTTGTATTTGGGGTCCTAAGTTCGTTATCCACCCATCTTCTTATTGCAACCCAATCAGCTAGATGGTACAGTGGGAAACTCTTATAAATACAATCAACGGAGCCATATATATGACATGTAACAGGAACATGATCAGAACATAGTGAGTTAGGATGAGTTTCTAGATCAGAAATTAAGAGCGACGAATTTGACAGCAAAATATCAACTGTTGAGGGTGTGGTCGGTAGAAAATTTTGACTAAAACGTGTAGGGTTTGGAGGATAGTACACATAAAAATTGGATTGATTTTGGTATTTATGCAAGCATTCCCTGCGGGGTTGTTACTTGAACAATTCCAACTTTCGTGCAGGGCATTAAAATCGCCAAAAATGAAATAGTCATTATTTTTGTTTGTCAGTGTTTTCATGTCTTTTATAAATGTAGAATTGTAATGTGGAGTATATGCAGAAGATATTATTACAGTATTTCCGTTGATTACAACAGATATTGATATGCTTTCCGTAACATACATTTTTTCATATGATAGAAGTGAGTGATCAATAGACTCTCTAATTCCAATAAGTACACCGCCGCCATGAGAACGCCGATCACGTCGGTAAATTTTGTAACCACCAATCTTAAATTTGTGGCATGGATTGAGAAACGTCTCATTTAAAAGAATTATGTCGATTTGTTTTTGTCTGACAAAGTTTTCCAATTGATTAATTGCTGAATTAGTCGTTATGCCTTGACAGTTCCAGTGCATAACATGAATCTCGTTTATGTTGAAGGAATTATAACGCATGTCTTAACATCATTCCTAAAACTCTTAACTTATCATACTTATTTCTGCACTGTTGAAGTGCATCAATAGCTTCAAAGTAAATATCTAGCAATTTATCGTTCGATAAATCGTCTGACTCATCAGATTGACAGTTACGATTTGTTATATTGGAGTATAACACTTTGCGATAGTCAGCTGATCGAGATGTACCAGCAGTTGGTTGGTCAGTTGATCGACCATATGATGAACTATTCCCAGCTGTTGGGTTGGTGGTTGTACTGACATGTGATCTATTCATACCAGCTGTTGAACTAACAGCTGGACGAGCATGTGATTTCAACATACCTGATGTGTTGTTGTTGTAAGCGACTTGTGGGAAATCATCTGGGTCAGCGTAATATTGATGAACACTTCTTTGTTTATTATGCAAAGTTGATCCCGAAGTTATTCTGCTACGTATCTCTAAATAGTCTTCTCTACATGGACATTTTGGATCATCTGCTTTGTGATTCACATTGCTAAACTTCTTTTTGACACAATTAAAACATTTATACACTACTGGACCTTCGTGCTGTGTCTTACTAAGTGTACAAATAGATATGTCATGATTACCGGCGCATGCAGCACATATAGCGGAACGGTGGCAATTTCTTGAGCCATGTCCGAACATTGTACATTTAGTACATTGTGTGGGACCCTTGTTGCTTTTAATAGGATTTCTCCATTTCACGGCAATTCCATAGAAATAGCGAATCTTTCGAATTTCCTTTTTCGAAACTTGTTGCCTGTCGAATTCTATCATGAAGATTGCATCGTCCATATTCGAACGTTTGGTGTTGATTTCCTTCACACTGGCTGGCACAATGTTATGAGATTCCTTAAACTCGTCAACTATTACTTTCTCCTCCAATTTAGGCAAACCGAAAAGGACAAGTTTGAACATTTTGTGGTTCTTTAACTGGTGTGTATAGAATTTGAAGCCGACTTGTTTGAGCTTCTTAATAGCTTCTTCATACAAAACCAATGAATTTGAAATTATTTTCGTACCAATAGACATTTTCTGAAACTTGTATTGCGAGCCCATTATTCTGAAAACTGTTGTAAAGCTAGTATTCTCATCTACCACTATGGGCGGAAACTTTTCCTTTGGAGATAGAATTTCACCTTCTTCGTCACTTGATGCATCCATGTCTTCCACTTCAAGAGCCTTAAATCGGTTGGTGTGCTCGAATAAACCAGAAGTTCGTAGATTTTTGTATCGCGGGTTGTTTCCAAAAAACTTTGCTCTTCTTTTAATATTTTTAGTTGCCATCAGCAATATTAAATTCGATATTTAATAAAAAGTTTAAACAAATCTATATATTTTTATAGAAAAATATTGTTTGCACGGGAAAAATACGTGTGGCATCAGCTGATTACCAAAACAAACTGTGTATACCGTTTTAAAAGTATTAGTCCAACTAAAAAATCGCAAAAAATTATTCATAGAAATAGTTTTTTTGGTCTCCAGAGAGTGAGTGATTTGTAGTCAATATAAATTGAATTTGCAGTTTCGTTGGTAAGTATAATACAAAGTACAAATACGACTTAAGGAAAAACTGCTCTAATAATAAAAAAGTCTTCTATGTATAACCGGCTGTTGAGTTGTGTCCATTAAATCCACTGTCGATCAACTACAACCACTTATACTACCTTGCACATTTAAATTGTTATTATTTTAATTAGTTTTCGTTAATTTAATTTAAAAGAAATATGTAAAACACAAATGTAGGCTAAATTGAAGCTATGTTTCATATAGTCTTCGCACATACACATACATACATATATAATGTGTCCAACTTGTCTTTCATAGTATATAACTCGTTGGGTTTGAATATCAATAATCGAAAACTAGAAAAATTGAAAGAAAAGAAATCAACAACACAACAAAATAGAACTTTGATTGAACCAATACATCAGCCGGGGAACATGGAGAAACCAATTTATAAAAATCTATTTTATCGAATAAAAATTTTAATTAAAATCGTTTGTTGCTTACAATAAATATGCCAATAGCATAAAGGCAAAGCAATAGCAAAAGCAACAAGAACAACAACAACACAACGAATGAGATGGAAATGCGAATGGGAAAAAATATAAAGACGGTGAAGACCGACCAGCTGATACTATATAGGGGTTACAAAAAAAAAATTATGGCTACACGGACTACGAAAGATATTTGATCAGACGTGGACCTATGTTTTTTTTTAATATTCAGTAACATTCGTTAATAGTCAGAGGATGTGAAGGTGGGCTCAGTCCAAAACGTATATTTGGCGCTTGTAGGAGTAAATGAATGGACAGATTGCTGGACAAACGTATGAACGGCCGATCAGATCGAAACTAAAGACATACAGATGGGCTAACAGATGGACACTAGGCTGGGTCACAAAACGTTTGTGATTTCACCACCCAGGAATAAATTTTGCTTAATGACGAATGGTAAAATATTTCATCTCTGCATGTAGCCATCTGTGAGCTAAACGCTCCTGAAATCACCCAAGAAAATCATGTTTTTTCTAGCATACGTACAGAAAGTAGAAGTGGGTATGCTAGACCAGCGTAGCCAACTCCATAATCCTTTTTAGAGACTTTCGTACATACTTCATTATCATGTTCGACAAATGGGTCTCCCCTGTGGGGAGCTTGAATCACGAATGACTTTACAATAGTCATTTTATTGTCGTCAAATTTTGTATACTACACTTACGACGTATATATGCCTCGGGTAGGGTACCATCACAAAATAAAGCAACGATGACAGCAAACAACAACACAGACATACACATAGTAATAACAAGTAGCTGTGGCTATTTGTTGTAATTACTAATTCAACATTTAAGATACATAAAGATCGAACAAGCTGCATACACAACGTTACACACATGTCTATGAGTACGTACCGACATACATATGTACAAGCAAGCATGTACACTTTGTCCAAGCTACATTTGCCATCTAAAACGATATGGAAAACTAATAGGCAATTTGTTACACCCTCTCTTTTGTACGTTGGAGTACACTGAGCAGCCAGTAACATTCTGTAGAATGTGTCCGTACGTACCACCATAGCACCACACACAATGTGCGGTGGCCCCAAAGTAATGTTGGAAAATATAGACTAACAGCAATGTGGCAAAAGGTGACCAGGCTGGAAATTTTGTGAAGGAGAAAGTGGCATTAACTATATAAATAGACTGTACCTATAAAACGTTTACGCAAAATTACTTATGAATACTGGTTCAATCCGACCATTGGTATAGATGCTTGTAGATAATGACACCTGCAAAGAATAATCTGCATAATACTTATGATTTTGTCATAACTTCACTGAAATTTTTCATTAAAAAGTCGCCAAAGCATTTCATATAAAATTCAAAGAGAAAGAAAAGATATCGTAACCAATTTTTGGGAGTTATTTAGAGAAAATCTCTCCGTAAATAATGACTAACAATTTTTTCGCATTTTTTGCAAAAAATAGCAATTAATAGCAAAAAATATTTATTTCCGAAGTTACAGCGCTTAGAAATTGGCAGAGTCGCTACAAAGCAGTACACTTTTATCTTTTGCACTTTTCTCAAAACGACTTTTTTTCAAACTGGTGTGAACCGTGCTGAACCGATTGGGTTATTTTTTTTATTTTTATTCGGTACAGTGTTGTTTTTCTTCCATCTGAGAGTTTTTTTGATTTAAGTTAAAAGTTATGCATTTTCTTTGTCAAAAATCTTGATGAAAATTCGTGTTTTTTTTTAAAAAAAATATATATATCATACAATGGATCCCCCTGAATAAGAAAAAAATTGTTTGATTTTTCTAGATGACACATAATTAGGGTTTGTATTTTTCCGTTCTTTTTATTTCAAGTGAATTTTTTCCATTTCCCGGACTGGACGGAAGTCGAAAACATACTGTTTGTTATAAAAAACATATTTTTTCTAATAAAACGTTCGAACTGTATTAAAGTAGATTTTTTAGTTTTTCTTAGTTTTTGCTTGACATCATGCATCGAAGAAGATGAATTTTTGTTTCAACTGAGGCGGGCTGTCACAATTTAATTCGTAGTTTTTTTAGTGATCTTTCCATTACCAAAACAAAAACTTTCTTCGTAAGAAGAGATTACCGTATCGAATAGCTGGAATTCGAAAGTAAAGGGCCAATGATTAAAACATTAGATGTATTTATATATTATAAACTAGCAGTACCCGCTGCTTCGCAAGCGAAAAAGCCAGTTATTTGTTATTAGTTTTATCCGTCTCTGTTTTTGGATAGTATTTATTTGATTTTCATTTGGTGGATATAGATAAGTCTAAAATAGTAATTTGGACACCAGATAGCACTCATACACGAACTACCTTCGTATACATAATTTTTATCATTTTCTACCCAGTTATATCCTCGACCTCATGTTTCCAGATGCAGCCGACATATTTATAACTTTTTGTACCTCTTTCCCAAAAATAAACATTTTGAAAAATCACTATAGGTAACATGTGTTTTTGCTTCCCCTAGAAACATGTACTTTATTTGGTACCACGTTTATCCCTTGTCGTCCCGTATCCTCCTTACAAGAACACATTTTGTAATATCCATTCATATTCCGCGTTTACGTAATTAAAGGGTTGTACACCATTTGTATCCCTTCTTATCCCGCGCGCACTTTAAAGGTTCGACAAATCCAATTTGACTGCACTTCTACGTGGTCAGAGGAATTTACATATCAAATTTCACGATTCTAGTTGCAATGCTTTAGTTGGCACCATTTTTATCCCTTTTTGTGCCGTTCAGCCCTTAAAAGTACAAAAATGCATTTGTATTGCGCTTCTATATAGTGAGAGGAATTTACAATTAAATTTGACGATTCTATAATACCAGTTTGTACCATTTTTATCCCTTTTTGACCCTCTCACTCCTTAAAAGTACGAATTTCGTAAAACTTCATGACCCTGACTTCAGCTGTTTGGTCTGGGGGCTCGTCAATGATAAGTCAGTCAGTCATTCAGTCTGTCAGTAACGCAACTCTTTTATAATACAAAAAACATTTTAAAGCAAAAAATGCATTTACAGACTCATATGGTCTATTTTGCAAATTTATTGGATTACTATGGGTCTGCCAGCATGAATGGGTGTGCTTCAGGACATTAGTAGCTGTTGACATCTTAGGCTACCGTTCCTTATATTAACTCTTCTCCTTTCTTTATCGCATTACCAATCTTCTATTCTAAGAGCTAAATTAGGTTTTACCCGAGCTTACTTCCAACAGAAAATAATCACCTAAGGACTGAGCACGGCGACGAGGTTTCTAATTTTATTGGAGTAAGTGAGTGCGATACAGTGATGTTGCACATTCGACGGATGTAATATTTATTGTTAATAAATCATTACATTATAGTGATTCAATTCTGCTTTCCTTTTCCAGTAGCATTATAGCACAAATTGCCCACTTCGCTGGCCAAACGTCAAAAATTTCAATTTGCTTCTCTACATAATTGATGGCAAAAAGAATACATCAAAGTAACATAAAATGCAATTGCTTTTCTTGGAAAAAATATACAGTTAAATCAGCAAGCTCTCAAATAAGTATTTTAATAGTTTATTTGTAAAAGTGTGCACTGGGCCTACTTTCTTTCTAATTTGTAAGCAAGCGTTATATAGGCTATTAAAATTTCGGGACAGTTTGGGCAGTAAAGCCAAGTATAGAATTAATGCTTGATGTGTTGCGAACATACCAATAAATATTTGGATTTGCACATGTTTGCCCTTCGGTGAAAATATCACTATTTTCAGATACGCTCAAAATGACGAGCTATTTAACATCTGGATCAAATATCGCCCTGAACAAAAGCGATAAGTTGTAGTTTATGAGATAAGTTGTAGAGCGAAAATATATCCCAGTTAAAGGAAAGTATAAAACATTTTTGTTCATCATTATCGAGATTTCGTCAGCATAACGAGATTGGTTGAAATAATTTACTGCGACTTTCAGAAGGCATCGGGTTAAATTTTGACAATCGGAAAACAAGCATAGAAGTACCACAACAAAATGACAATAATACCGATCAATTGGTATGTGCAACAGCAACATTAGCTCCCAAGCGAAAGCAAGTAGCACTGGCAGAAATACTTAAAGAGGCCGTACAAAGAAAAGCATACAAAAAAAGTTTAATACATCTGAAGATTCCAAACTGTTGGTTGAAATTTAAAACAAAATTATTTAAGAAGAACAAATAATTTTTGAAGAAAATTGTTGAATAATTATTTATTAAGTGAGAGAATCTCATAAAAAACATTCTGAAAAAAGATACAACATTTTTCCGCTTTCCAATAACGATTAAATGGTCCGATCTGACAGCACTATATCAAAGCGAAGTAAAATTGAAGAAATTATGAGAATACTTATGTGGAAAATCATAGTTCTATTCGATAATGTTATCCAAGAAATAATCGAAATTTGTACTTATTAAAGAAGATTTCAAAGGAGATAAAAATCGGCCGGCTGAACTTTACGCCTTTTTACTTATCGTACGGAATTTCGTTCTGACGAAAATTTCTGTCTCTAAGTTCTCTTATTATATACACGCAGAAAAATAGCATTCCTAAATCTTAATAAAATCCATACTACAATTTAGTTCAACAATTTTACTCCAGTTCAGTAAAAGTTCCCTTAAAAGTTGGAAAACTTACTAAGTATGAGTGTCCTTCTTTCAAGGCCATAATAAATAGTTCTTTTATTAGAAATATGGTAGTAAATATACTTAAAACCATTTCTTTGGACCTAATAAAAAATTTGAGTAAATTCAGGCTTATGTGGAAGAATATTTCTAAGGTTTTAAGTAAGAAAAAACTCAGAAATTTTTTGTATGGAAAACATTCCATTTAGGAAATTTTAACTTAAAAATGTGCTTTTTCCTAAAATTAAGTTAATATGTTTACTAAAATGTATGTCGAGTATGTATGTCACTTGAAATTGATTAGAATATTCTTGAATATTAATCTAAGAAGCAATTCTCGTTCGTTTGCAGAGACTTATTTCTTAAATACTTCAAGTATTATTTTAAACAACCACAGCAAAGGCGCCTATCTTGCCTTCACAGCAAACATGGGGTAATAGCTCAGCTCTTTATGGCAGAGCTATCATGAAACTTTTGAGAAATATTATATGTTGTCATTTTTTGTATCAGTTTTGCATACTCTGAAGCAAAACCTTTTGTTTGATTTTTTAGTGAAATTGAACTTATTTCAAGTTCACTTTCTTTGTTGTTTTGAGGCAAAATCAGCAAAAAATATTTACTTTAAAAAATCAGTTTAAGTAAATAAAGGGTGATTTTTTAAAAGCTTGATAACTTTTTTTTTAAAAAAAACGCATAAAATTTGCAAAATCTCATCGGTTCTTTATTTGAAACGTTAGATTGGTCCATGACATTTACTTTTTGAAGATAATTTCATTTAAATGTTGACCGCGGCTGCGTCTTAGGTGGTCCATCCGCTTAGTCCAATTTTGGCATTTCCACGTTTTTGAGTAACAGAGACCCAATTGGTGCGAACGGCGACGAATCGAAAATTGGTGGTCATCATTAACACTGGCCGATACAGCTGCGATATTTTCTTCAGTTCGCACTCTACGTAAGCGTGTTGGTGGTTTAATGTCCAACAATGTAAATTTGGTGCGAAATTTAGTCACAATAGCCCGAATAGCCGCTTCAGTGGGTCGATTAAACTGACCATAAAATGGAAGCGCGCAATGAACTTTCTTAACAGAGCACGCATTTTGATAATAAAATTCAATAATTTGCAAGCGTTGTTCGTTTGTAAGACGATTCATGATGAAATGTCAAAGCATACTGAGCATCTTTCTCTTTGACACCATGTCTGAAATCCCACGTGATCTGTCAAATACTAATGCATGAAAATCCTAACCTCAAAAAAATCACTCTTTATTTACTTGATTTGAGTAAAAATGTACTTACTTGTAGGAAATTTTCAGCAAAATTTTACTAAGATTTAGTAAAAAGTGTACTTGGTTTGAGTAAAAATTTACTTTATTTTAGGAAAATTTTACTTAAATTTAGTAAAAACTTACTTGGTTTTCGGTAAAAATTACTTAGATTTAAGAAAAATGCTGCAAAATTTTACTTAGATTTAGTGAAAATGTACTTGGTTTGAGGAAAAACTTACTGGAATTTTCCTCAGCTTGAGTAAATATTTACTTGGTTTGAGGAAAATTGAACTAGAATCAAGTTCAAAGCATGTACTACTTTCAAGGAAAAGTTTGAACTTGATATGAGAAAATATTGCTTTAGCGCAATACGAAATTCATTTTTTCTACATTTTATTTCATTTTACTTTTTTTCTGAGTGTAGTCTAACCTGGAGATCTTGCCGACCAGTCAAAATTGAGCAATCGAAACACTAGGCCACCCGGAAAGTCATACTTCAAAATTTCGATTGTTGGAAGAGCTGAAAGAGCAACTTCACCTGGGGCAGTCCCCAATATCAATTTGAGACAGTAAGTAAATTCGATGTGGGTGATTCTTCAAACGACAATTTGAAAACCTGAGCTGGTCACCTCATCACTCGTGCATCACAGCTAAACAGCGTTAAGCGACGACACACGGCATAGCCGCTGAAAAAAAGAATTAAAATCGATTGTTTAGATTCTAATAAAGAT
The DNA here is from genome assembly GCA_947397865.1 of Polietes domitor. Lineage (NCBI taxonomy): Eukaryota > Metazoa > Arthropoda > Insecta > Diptera > Muscidae > Polietes > Polietes domitor. Next base: position 163,494,502 of record OX377618.1, read on the forward strand.
AGTTATTAGCTCCATGCGAAACATCGGACCACAAGCTACCAGTGCAGACAGACACACTCTCAATGCACAAACCTGGCAAAATGTTAAAGTTAAAGTCTTGCAGATCACTTTCTTGTTGTTGCAGCTCCTGCTCCTACTGTTGCTGCTGGTTTTTTGGCAAGATAAATTGCAGCCAAGACAGAAGATTGTGCTGTTGAGCGAAAACACAACAGCACAGATTTAGGCTTTTTCATCTTAACAACATGTTACGAAAAAAATATTAAGTTTGGTGGTCAACATTATCTTATATTTTCATCGGCAGCAGTTGCAGCACCGACATCTTTATGCACCATCGCCAATGCCACCAACACCACCGTGATACGGCCCCTGCCACTGGCACAACAACAGCAAATTGTTCATTGCCAAACGGCCAAATGTCCGATTTGAAGAAAAAGAAGAAACGTTGGAGGATATGTGTGTGCTGGTGTGTGTGCTGGTGTGTGAGTGTTCAAGTGACGACATGCATTGATGAAAACTGGAAGCTGTTCGACCACTTTTTGCCCAAGAATGTTTTCCGACGTCGCGTCGTTGGGGCAGACAAATAATGAATGCATTTTGCTGCATTTATTTCTATGAAGGCAACAGCCACTGCCACAGCCGGTACAACAGCCAGGGCAACAGCAACAACGGCCACAATATTGCATGATAAGTGAGTGAGGCACCTTGAAAATTGCCGCCACATTTTGCTACTGCAACAGCCTCAAGGTGTCTTCTTGTAACTCCTAAGATTGTAGTGGCACATCCATTTGGAGGGCGTGTTGCATGTACATTCATACCACACGTGTTTGTCCGTGTGTGCCTGTGTCTGTCTGTCTGTGTGTGTGTGTGTCTGTGCCAGAATAAGTTTAGACATAAGTTTTGTTAGAAAATTTTGTGGCCATGCAACCAGCTGGGCTTTTGCCACTGACATTGATTATGATGGACGGTGATTTGATGTTAGCTGTCTTGTGTTGCAGCTACTGCTGCAACATCGGCCCGTTTTTGTTGTTGTTCGTCGTCTTCAGTGTTTTATAGTTTTAGGAAAGGCTGGCCTGGCCTAGCCTGGCCGTTGAAAGGAACGCGTAATTGGGAAAGTTTAATAAGATTTGTAGTTTAATTTATTTTGGAATTATAATCGAAAATATTTGATTTAAGAGGCGTTTTTGATGTTATCAAACAGAGGCATGTCTAAAAATAACCATTGAAATTCAATTAAGGGAAAACCGGTCATAGTTTCGAAAATGGACACACAATCAAATTTGTTGAAACTGAAGGCTATAGCAAAATAATCTTATCAAAACAAAATTCATCTTGTGTATATTTACAGTTGCCAGATGCGGTCTATCACAAAAATATTCATGTAGGAAGATAAGAAAATGGGCGATTTCCCTCGAAGGTACGATTTTCTAAATATACCTTTTTATCTCTCGTCGGCGCACCGAGGGATAAGTACACTCAATCGACCAACTGATCGGTCTGATCGGATACTTGCAAAGTTATAGTACAAGTATTAAATCTTCTTTCGGCAAGAATTGTAATTTTAATATAACGAAAAATAATAAAAAATACATACAAAATCTTTATACCTTATTCAAGTTCAGAATGCCTCAAACTATATACAGCCCTTCGACAAAATGGTCGTGAACTAGTGTTATGGGACTTTTGGGTTATCAATAAGTCGATAGATCGACTTTTCAAAAGCAAGTCTTGTTACTTAACTGTAACTTAAACTCCTTTAAGTATAAAATTGTACTCTTGGAAATCATTACAAAAGTTAATATGGTCGAGGTGACTACAAACGAATTCTTCAAATCGCATGGAAAACCCCCTACTCCAAGCATGTGAAATTTTCGTTTTAAATGTTACAGAACTGTGTAATTAAGAAAATCGTTTTCGAACCACTGTGCGTCATCAAATTGCAAATCGACGAAACGACTGATGACACTATGCAACAAACAAAGGACTGTGTATTACACTGCCATAGTTGCGACAACGAAGAGGAAGAAAATGCAGACGAGCATTTATTATGAGACTAATAAACTTCTAATCTAAAAAGCTCTAATAAACCCAAGTCCATCTTCTTGGCCAGGGCAGTGATCATTTAGTCATTCAGACACGCAGCAATTTTATATTATTCTAACAAAAAAGAAGATCTTAAACCTCTAGCTCCACTCCTTATGGGTCACTTTGATCATTTTTTCAAGAAAATCAAATGTTCTTCGAAAAAAATTGTCGGAAAATTTCAGAGGGGTTCACCGAAGACACCAAAGTTGTAAATAATGTTCTTCCCGCTTAAATAGCAAAATTACTCTCTAGCTTATGCAACAAAAGTAATGGGGTTAAAATTGGTCCATGTTTTCTGGAATATCGATCTTTTTCAACAAAAAAATCTAGGGAGCACGGTAAACAAAAAATGCAAATTGGATATTTTTGCAAAATTTTCATTTCCGCGGGAGATATGGCTAAACTGATTTATATGCATCGAAAAAGATTTAAATTTACCCATAAATATAGGATCTAGAGGGTTAAGATCTTCCACAAAAATTATCCTCATAAAATTCCACAATATAGTTTTGACAATAAGAATTCCCTTATTATAATGCTCCTTTCGACCAATAAATGAAAATTTTGACCCACTGTAAAAAAACTCCTACCAGCTGGACTATAATTATACCCTCACTCTACAGAGTAGGAGGTATATATCATTTGGGACAGAAAAAGAGTAAGGCATTGAAGGAGTAACTTCTGACCCTAAGTATGTTTGGACCAAATCCGTTTCACGACTTTTTAAGGTGTTTGAGTCATGTCCGTCCGTGCATCTGGCTGGCTGGTGTACACGATAACTCTCAAAAGGAGTAAAGGAATCGATTCAAACGTTGCACATCGTAATACTTTTCCCAAGCTTAGTTTAAGTTCTAAGATGGGCGAAAATGCCACGCCCCTTCCAGTGCTCCCCACAGAAATCACGCAAAACTACGTAAAATTAAATCTGTTATAACTTCAATACTGGCGATCGGAATACGGTGGAATTTGATATTTAGCAATGCTTTGTAGTACTTACATTCTGATGGAATATGGGCGAAATTGACACACCTCTTCTGGTACCTCCCACACAATGTGGCATAAACTGCTGTTACAATAAAACCGATACAACATCCATACGGGTACTCAAAATCATTTGCAATTTGATATTTATTTTTAAACCACTTTAAACCTAAAAAATATTTACGCTTTAGCCACGCCCCTTCTTGTACCTCCCACACAATTGTCTCTATCCTAAGTAGAATTAAATCCTTCATAACTTCTATACTGGTGAACGGAATCCACTATGACTTGCTATTTGATTATGTTTTTACAATTGTTTTATAAACGTATAAGCTGCGACCATGGAATGCGAACCTTCCACACAAATTATCCTGCCGTACATAAAATTGTATTCCTTATAACTTCCGTATATATGTTCTCTGAGAATGAGGGTATATAAGACGGCTCAGCCGACTGAAGCTTACTTGTTTTATTCTACAAAAATGATCTACTCAACATGCCCTTTCAGAATTATTGAGATGCTACTCTACTCCAAAAATGTTGTTGGACAGTATTATTTATGGAATACTATTCATTTCTATGGCTGATTCGCCTGGCTTCACAGTAGCGCATCTTGTCAACCCAATTTTCCAAAAGCTACCTCACGAATCCACTTTAGGCCAAATGACCCATGATAAAATCGGTTGTATGTTGATATAATCTAATAAAAAACACATAAAAATAACATGATGTCAATGTGGTAATACTATCCACTTTGACAGCAGTTTTGATTGTCAATTTTGAAGTGTGTGTTTTTCATATTTTGCGAAAGATTAATATAAAGTATAAATATAGAAAATACAGTTCTATGTATACATTCAGTATGTTCAATAAAAAGCATATAGACTTATATTCAAAAGTGGCTATGAACTATATTCTCGAAAATGAGTTTTTGATGTCATTTAAATTTGGAGAATATTTTTTTAAGCCATTTTATTTAATTTTTTTCTGATTTGACTATACACTATTGTTTGCATCCCCGGTTTTTCCCGCGGGAAATTTGCATATTTTTTGTTTCCTGTATCCCGGGAAATGTGTACGGGAATTCAACACATTTGTTCAACATGCACATTTGTTCCAGGTACCAAAAATAAATTAACAAATATCACTTTTAATTAGATATGTATCAGCTAGTCGATACATATATTCTACCTTGAACATGGTAATTTACTCTATATAATTGATATAAATGAATATAACAGAATAGAAGGTTACAAATACATTATATTAATATTTAAGATAATTCATTATCTATTCATTTAAAAAATATGCTTAATTAATTAGTTTTTCATCCTTTGAAAAAGTTTATTTCATTTTTTATTCTTTTATAGGTTAGGTTACAGCGGTGAGTTTACTCGAGAATAATTAAATTCGGCCCATTGTGATTCCCGTAAGTAGTAGTAGTAGGAGAAGACAATTTAGGAGGCAGGGTGAAGGAATAAATGATATGCAAAGGGAAATGAGGGGTTATTACCCTTATGTGGGGTTATTACTCTTATGTGGTGTTATTACCCTTATCCCTATAAATCGGATAAAGGTAATTTTTTGTATATCCTCTAAAACTTAATGTTTTATGCGAAATATAATAATTTACTTTATTAAAGTTCGAATGTTTTATTCGAAAAAAAAAAACTTTTTATATAGCAAACAATATGTTGGCGATTTCCCGTCCTGTTCCGGCATCCCGGGAAATCGAAAAAATAATTCCCGTTTCTCGGGAAATAAAAAAGTACAGGAAAGTCCAAACCCTATTTGAAATCAGGCCACATTGCGAAGGAAATGGGCTAGTAGACCAGCTAACCAAATGATCCGAAATTAATGAATGATCTTCAGTAATATTCGTAACTACTTCGTACAGAATTCTGTACTACGCGTCGCTCTGAACGAATTAGGAGCGATTTGATGTGTTTCGTTAGTTTCTGGTATTTTTGTTATTGCTTTGTAGTTGGTCTCGAGTTATAATTTATTCAGCCAAAAATTTTCACATCCGAACCAAAATGGAAATCTGGGATATATCAGAACGATGATCAGTCAAAGAAAGTACCGCTACATTCGATAATATACCACAACGAAGCCAATATAAAAAATTAGAATTTCATATATCCAAAATAATTTCTCTGACTTTGTATGTGGTTAATTTATAATATGTGTATAATATGTATATATGTATGTGTTTAATATAAAATATTTAACAGATGTTTTGAAATAGTATTTAAAACAAAATTATTAGAAAATATCTCCGGAAATGCTTACGACATTAGTTCAGAAGTCGATCAAAAGCATCAGAATTGTTTCAGACTTTATGGACTGGCAAAAATTAATATTTTCGCCAATTACTTTTCAAAAATCTAATGATGCAGTTCTGTAGAAAAGTGTCTCACTGACAATAATCCATAATTTGTTTTAGTAAAAAGTAATATGTTGTCTTAGAAAAAATCTAGCGAATCACTAAAATATTGTAATACGAAAATGATTATCATTCAACTGTTAAATATTTTTAGCTGCTAATATTCTAATGTCGGTTTTATTGAAGAATGTCTTAATTAAAACAAGTAAAAACGGCGTTAAGTTCGGCCGGGCCGAACTTATCCCTCTGTACCATTGTATCCCTTGAGAGTACTAATTTCGAAAAATTCGTCTATTTTCCGTGTCTACGCAGTCAGAGGAATGTATACTCCGAATTTCATGACTCTAGCTGCGGTCATTTGATTGGTACTATTTTTATCCCCTTTTTTATTTTAACCCCAAAAAGTACGAATTTCGAAAAATCAGTTTATTTTCCGTGTCTACACACTCAGAGGAATGTATACTCCGAATTTCATGACTCTAGCTGCGGTCATTTGATTGGTGCTATTTTTATCCCCTTTTTTCATTTTAACCCAAAAAAGTACGAATTTCGAAAAATCAGTTTATTTTCCGTGTCTACTCACTCAGAGGAATGTATACTCCGAATTTCATGACTCTAGCCGCGGTCATTTTGGTACTATTTTTATCCCCTTTTTTCATTTTAACCCCAAAAAGTACGAATTTCAAAAAATCAGTATATTTTACTTATCTATGCAATCAGAGGAATGTATACGCCGAATTTCATTATTCTCGGTACAGCCGTTTGGTTGGTACCATTTTTATCCCTCTATTCCTATTTTACCCCTTAAAAGTACGAATTTGGAAAAAATACTTTTATATTATGTATCTACTCAATTAGAGGAATTTACACACCGAATTTCGAATTTCCCTTTTTTGCCCCATTTCACCCTCTGCAAATAATAATCACTTTATGGTGCACCCCCCGTGCGCATACCAAATATCAAGCAAATATAAACAGAAATATTCAAAAAACATGCTTAAATACGCTAAAATATTAGTGATTATTATGGGTATTTTTAGTCCTTGTAAGGGAAAAATTTTTCCCTTTGGGATCTACGACTATAAGACGCATTTATGGGAAATTTGAACGTTCTAGCTCCTTTCGTTTAGATGCTAGCGTGCTTTCAACAGACGGACAGACGGACAGACGGACGGACGGACATTGCTAGATCGTCTTAGAATTTTATGACGATCAAGAATATATATACTTTATAGGGTCTCAGGTCGATATTTCAAGGTGTTACAAACGGAATGACAAAGTTAGTATACGCCCATCCTGGAGGTGGAGGGTATAAAAAGTTATTAGGAGTTGATATGTAGTTTAGTTGATATGAGCGAACTGCTTTATAAAATCCAATATTTGGTGTCTTCATAAAAAAATTAACTCCGTCTTCTCACTGCAATAAAGAGAAGCGCGAGAGACAATTCTTTAAATAAAAAAAAAACCTCCACCAACTTCCACCATGCGTTCAATAAACTCTTTGCAAAATTTCAAGACATTCGGTCCAAAACAAACACTTTTGTGTGGAAAATTCTTTTGGAGTTATGTGGGCGATATGTGATGGGCGTGTCCATTTTTTTAATTACACTATGACAATGTTCTGTTCCAGCTTTCATCATTCTGACGAGGCGTCGGTCAGAAATTGGTACTACGCATTTGCAAAAAAATCAGATTTCCCTACAGCCCCGTTGATTAGACTTTTTGTCATCCACTTCATACGTTTTTCAAGTTAATTTCATTTATCGATGAAGAGCAACTCCCAAATTCTGAAAGTTTGTGTCAAACTTTCCATCGTAAATATCAATTTTGGATAATAGAAGCGAAATAACATACAGAGTGACAAGGCTGCCCCTCGCAAACAAAACAAAAACCATTATCAAATGAAATAGAACGACAAAACTGGACAGTGGGCGAGTTTTATGTATTTTCTAAATTTATAAAATGAAAATAAATAATGTATGTATGTATGTGGAAACAAAGCGACATAAGAATCTTAGCAACAAAATATTAGAAAAACTTGTTCTAACAACAAAAATTTCGATTGAGGAAGAAGAGCCTGGATAACTGGTTTTCGGCTTTGGTGTGATATGAGCACGACTCGACACTAATCCCGCTCACAGCACCTGTAGGCTTTGATCAAAAATAATTTGAAATTGTTGTACAGACAGAAAAACAAATGCAATTACACCAACCTCTGTTTGCATTTGAATATTATTAATTTCTTGTTAAATGCGTTTTAATTAATTGTATATCGTTTTCAACTATTTACTCGCTGTTACTGCGGTCGGTTTCAGGGCAGGGGTAGTGCTGTTGTTTTTCAGTGTTTTTAATTTTATTTTTGTGTTGTTAAATTTGTTGTTTTTTGTAGTTGTTGTGCTACAATATTTATTGTCTCTGGCTGTGCTACCAAATGCGGAAATCATCAATTATATTCTTATTTATATTTATAACAGTTTGTGCATATTAATCAAGACAAATGCACGGCAATACACAATTCAAGTCTATCAATATCGGTATTACAGCTTAATTACAAGCATTTTCTCTCTCTCTCGGATTTAGCTTAAAAAACACTTGAACTTTCTAGCTAACGTTGACGAAAAACTAATTAAAGTGAAATTGTATTTCATGCAGTCTGCATTGAAATCACATTTGAAATTCAATGAACACCTTGCTGTTGACTAACATTATGTAGTCTGGTTGAAAGGTTTGACATTAAATTCTGAATTATATTTATTGTGCAGTCAATGTGCGTTCAAAAACACATACGAAACGGAAATACAAGCTGAAAATGCGAACATTAAGAGCTGGCAGGAAGAACAGAGTGTGAGAGTCCAAAACAGTCCTGGAAGTGATATTAAACTGGGAAGTAAAAACCGGATTTGCATACCTTTGCCTACTTAAGACTGCATTGATTACGCTGTGGAACACCAAAAAATAGGTTCTGACAACGGACTCAGATAGGGTAAAAAAAGAATATACGTGTATCGGCGTTTTGAAAGTTTACCTATGTTGGTCACTCTAGAGGGTGGGGCGATATTAATCCATTTGGGTCATTCTAATGATGAATCGGCACGGAAAACATTTTGATCCTTACATTTTAAGTATAGGGTGTGTTCGAGCAACATATTTTAGAATATTTTAACCCTCTAGCTCCTCAATATAGGGTCTTTTTGGTCCATCTTGAGAAAAAGGGTAAAAAACACTTATAACATAGGTTTAACGGGTCAAAATGTTGTACAAAAATATTTGCCATAAAATTCTAATATAAGTCTCTGAATAAAACTTTACATTCAACTTAAATTAATAGTTAACGTCTGGTGGTCATTTTAGATTAGAGAGGGTCAATATTTATTTGGCACATTCTTGTGATGAATCAGCATGGGAACCTTGTGATCCTTACATTTTAAGTATAGGATGCGTTCAGCAATATTACTTAAAACACTACTTAATTGGTAAAAATGTTCTACGAAAATATTTGCCATACAATTCTACTATAAGTAACGGAATTATATATAATATATTATTTATAATATAAATAAATAAAATATCAGTAGCAGTATATTTACTAAATTTCACGATACATGTATATCCTTTATCAGAATCCGTTATCAGAACCTTGGTATTTTCGAAAATGTTTCATTTTGTTCGGTGATATCCCCCGATTTTCAGAGGATTTAACCGAAGAAACATAGACCTTTCGAACTATTTATACGCTTTTTATTATAATCTTAAGGAGGTGGTTTCAATTTTTTATAATTTTCTATATATGACACTTTAGTTCGTAAGGCCGCCAAATAACTTCTGAATTTTTTATAAATGTTATTTATAAAGGACGTTTAGCAAGGAGTAGAACGTCGCTTATTTTTAAAAATCATAAGTATATGACAATTTGCTTTGAAAGGCAGCCCAACAACTTCTGAATAAAGGCATGGATGTTGTTTCTCACATCTCTCAACATTTTACGAATTTGAGGTACAACAAAAATACATAAAATTCATGAAAACGAATAAAACCCTAAATAAAGGCATAGTGATTGTTTATTTTTTTATAATTTTCTATATATAACACTTTATTTTTAAAAATCTGTCGGTATTTGACAGAGTTATGGAAGTTGCAAAAAGAAAAGTTTTGGTCATTCCAGTTCACATCTCTCAACATTTTACGAATTTGATGTTCAACAAAAATACCTAAAATTCATGAAAACGTAAAAAGGTTGTTTATTTTTGATTTGAACTGGGATATTGTCCTGGCTCAAGACCATTTTGCATCTATATTTAATAGAATGCAAATTTATTTACAAATGGCATGGTGACATTTATTACTTGGCTGCAGACTACCACGATCATGATTTCGACCATGTCAAAAGTCTTTTCAAGTGGCTTCGCAGCGACTTTTCAACATCAAACCCGGCCTCTATAAGGAGATAATTCACACAAACGAAAGTTGTTTATTTTTTTATAATTTTCTATATATGACACTTTAGTCTGAAAGGCCGCCAAACTATTTCTGAATAAAGGCATTGTTTGGATGTTGTTTCTCACATCTCTCAAAATTTTACGAATTCATAAAAAAGTTTTGGCGCCCATTTTAGTAAAAATTCCAAATTTTGAAACATAATTTTCCCCACTTTGGGAATTCGACTATTTTTGGGAAAATATGCTAAATTTGCAAATGTAGTAATTTTTTCGTCATTTTTGAAAAAATAAAATTGTTGTTAAAATAATTTTTGGCCACCCTACTAGAACCCAAACAAAAAGAGCACCCAAAGAAGTGAAAATGATGTTCATTTTGTGATTTGGAACTAGTTAAAATTGGGATCTTCACCAATGAATGTAACATGGAGCTGTCGTAGGAGGGATGTCCTTAATTTTGAAAGGAACCACTTTTTCACTAGTTGTCATTTCTGTTTTAAAAAATCCGCCGCTACCGGGGGTAGAACAGCGGACCTTCTGGTTGCTACTACGGCACTCTAACCATTTTCCATCACCAAATCGCAAAGTGGCTGCCCTCGATAGCCTCACGAATTCTATCTTTGAGGTCTTGAATCGACGCTGGGCTGTTGGCGTAGACCTTATCTTTCACGTGGCCCAAAGGAAGAAGATGCAAGGTGTTAAATCACAAGATCTCGGTGGCCAATTGTGATCACCTCTTCGAGAGATAACACGGCCCGGAAACTTTTCCCGTAAAAGAGCAATGGTTTCGTTGTACAGTTCAATGCGATAGCGCAATCCATTCACCGTAACTGTTGATCCAACCTTATTTTCGAAAAAGTAAGGTCCAATGACCCAGCCAGACCATAAACCGCACCAAACAGTCACACGATGGAGAGGCTTCTCAACAATAACTCTTGGATTTTCCGGCCGCAGATGCAACAATTTTGCTTGTTGACGTAGCCACCGAGGTGGAAATGAGCCTCATCAGTCAAGATGATTTTTTGATGGAATTCCGGATCATTTTCATTCATGAATTTTAATAATTTCAATGCGTTGTTGAAGCGTGTATCGTTCCATTTTTAGTAATGGCGTAGTTTCTACTTGTCAAAGTCAACGAATAAAAGCTTAAAAAGTGACAGCTACCGAAATACCGGGTGATTCAAAATACCACCTCTTGTTACCACCTCCTGTATATTATATATATTTGAATAGATTTTATATTGTATATATTTTATAAATATATTCCGAAAGGGAGTTGTGTTTCTCATTCGTTTGTGTGAATCGCTTAAGGAGTAAGGGTATTTCAAAAAAGCTTTCACAGGCCGGAAAACAAGTAGTAAATAACATCATGCCATTTGTAAATAAATTTGCATTGTATAAAATGTGGATGCAAAATGGTCTTGAGCCAGGACAATATCCCAGTTCAAACCAAACTATCGAAATTTTAAGATACATAGGTATAAAAATTATTTATTTATTTTTCTTGTCGAAATACTTTTACTTGAATTTTGAATTTGGCCCTAATAATGTTAAAGTGATATGATTTTATAGATGCATAGTAAGTATTAATAGTATATACTAAAATTTGAAGTGTTTAATTTTAAACATTTTCAATTAAAAAACTTTCTTTTCCACTTTCTTTTATTTTTTCGTCTGTATTTTTTGTCTGTAATCAATATTTGATTTGAACTGGGATATTGTCCTTTTTCCGAATTGGTGCTAAACTGTTCACAAAACGGAATTTTAAGGAGGTATTGTTAATGGAAAAAATCAAATTTCACTATAAGTCACAAAAATAAATTAAAACTGTAGATATAATATATATAATTAAAATATCAGTAGCAATTTAGGCATTTAACCATGAACATATTTATTAAATTTCACGATATACGTATATTTTTTCCCTCCGCTATTGGAACCTTGTTATTTTCGAAAAAGAAACATAAATTTTCCGAACAATATTTATTTTAATTTGCGCATATTTCTTTAATTTTTTTCATTTCCCAATTTTGGATTTTTTATTTTTTGTTTTTTTTTTCACATTATTTTGTAAGGTAAACATAATACGTTTGAAACTATTTAAAAAGAAGGTTTAGCAAGGAGTAAAACGCCACTTTGTTTTTAACAATCCGTCGGTAATTGTCTGAGTTATAGAAGTTTTTACTAAAACAAATATATAAAAATAAAGTCATGTCAACCTTTTTAGTATGTCAACCAAATTTAGGAACACATTTTCCCCACTTTGGGAATTGGGTAATTTATTTTTTGGTGTTTTCCAATTTTGGATATTTTTTTAACCTAAATTTCATTAATATGGATAAAAACGTTAAGTAAAGGCAAGGTGACCTTTTTAGTAAAAGTGCCAAATTTTGGGACACGTTTTACCAATTTAGGAATTCGGCTATTTTTTTAGGAAAATGTACTAAATCTGCAAATTTAGATGTTTTTCTTTATCATTTTGTTTTTTTTTTTGGCCCACTCTTTTACAATCCATTGGTCGAATCTTGCTACCACTGAACAAATGTGGACAGTGTTACCAAATCCAATTGAAATTCCACTTCAGTGGCAAAATTTTCAATTTCAAGCGGATATCGAATTTTATTTAAATATTTTATTCAAATCAAAACAAAAAATGATATGCACTTAAATAAAATCCACATAAAATGCAATAAACAACAACATTCGTGCACAGCGTACACATACACACAGACAGACATAACATTCAATTCGTTATGCTCTCATAAATACTGCAAACGAATATAAAGTTCGAGGTTAAATCAAATGCGAACACAATAAAGCAACGAAAACAACAATGGCGACGTCGAAAACAAAAAACAACAAAACGCTTAAATAAAACTCAACTCAAAATAATCAAATTTCGATATTAAGCACTACTGTGAACCGAAGCGACTCGGGCCAAATCACACGAAAAAACAGCACAGCCATCAGCCAACGGTGGCCAACACCAAAGCAGCCGGCAGACAGACATCAAAATATCAATGACAACACCTTTGGCGGCCCCACAGCCAAACAATTGTGTTGACGTTCTGCAAACTGTGGCAGACAATTGCATAGCGCAGCGTTAATAATCAAATCCACACAAAACGTCTCCTCCGAAAAAAAGAAACCAAAAAAGCCTCGACTTCTAAATTTGTTACGAAGCTGTTGCTTTGTTGTTGTTATTGTTGGTCTGTTTTTATTGGCAAATCAAAAACAAAACACACACAAAATGTTGAGGTCTCTGTTGCAGTTTGACTAAATGGAAGGAAAAAAAAAATGACAACGTTTGCTTAACGCTCTTCGGCCATGGCTTGGGGGGCCTGTGTTCTCGTCAAACATCTGCGTTAGATGTGTGCAACAATGCGATGCAGAAATGCAATGTTCGCGGCACACACACACACACATTTGACACATTCAACCAAAACGATACCATGGTCCAAAATGTGTCTTCTTGCCGGGAACTCGGAGGCAATGTTGGTTTTTAACTAGATTCCAAAAAGATTCGGAGTGTGTGTTTTTTCGTGTTTTAGGTTCATATTCAAAAGTCCCCCTCGAAAAATTAATTCCATCCACCTCCGGGATGGGGGTATACTAAGTTTGTCAATCCGTCTGTAACACCGTGAAATATGGACCTGGGACCCTATAAAGTATATATATTCTTGATCGTCATCAAATTCTACGACGATCTAGCTAGTCTGTTGAAAACGAAAGGAACTAGGAGGTCCAAAATTTCCGTAAATAAGTCTTGTAGTCGCTGATCGGTAGGAACTGCAACTGGGCGAAATCAGTCCAAAGGGAAAAAATTTTCCTCACAAGGACTGAAAATACCTCTAATAATCCCTAATATTTAGAGTATTTAAGCATGTCTGTCGATATTATGTATTAACAAAAACGTAGTGGGAGAAAGGGGGCAAAAAGGGATAAAAATGGTAACTATCAGGCGACACCAGCTAGCTACATAATAGAAAAGTATTTTTTCAAAATTCAAGGGATACAATTGGAACAGAGAGATAAAAATAACACCAACTAAACGGCTACAGCCAGAAAACAAATAAAATTCGTAGTGTACATTAGGGGTGCGATAGTGCACGACTTTTTGATTTTGATATGCTAGAACCCCTAATTTTGTGAGGTTCGGTTGGGTGAGTGTAAGAGGACGCTCATCGGGGTCAAAGGTGAGGGAAAATGGGTAATAATACACAAAAAACCCCAAAACAGCCTTGGAGTCTTCCCCAGAGGAGTTAAATGTAAGACCGACCCCCATTAATTTTCCAAAATTTTTTTTCGAACACATATACCCCCTATCTCCACTCATTAGAGGGACTCCCATACAAAAATAATTTTTTTATAAAATTGTGGAGTTAAATCTATGACCTACCCCAATATTTTTGCAACGCCCGCATTTTCTCCGAACATACTTACCTCATATCGTCAACCCTTAGGGTGGTCCCTACTATATTTACTATTTCTTTATTTTTTATATTTTGTTATGACAGTAAGGTCCAAAATTGCCCTGGAGTCGCCCCTATTCCCACTCCTTAAAATGTATGACCTACCCCCAATATTTTTTCAGCCCCAATATTTTCTCAGAACATACCTACCCTCTATCTTCAACCCTTAAGGTGGCCCCTCACATTTGTTTTTCATTTTTAATTGGGGAGGGAAAATTAGTGGGGATCTTTCTTACATTTAACTCCTCTGGGGATGACTCCGAGGCGGTTTTGGAGCTTTTTGTGTGTTTGTACCCCTTTCCCTCAAATTTGACCCCAATGAACGCCCTCTTACACTCACCCCATTTTTTGGGTCATGCGTTTTTTTCCGAACCTCACAAAATAGTTTGTTCTAGGGTATCCAAATCGAACTCTTAAAATTCCTATACAGCACTACCCCAGCCCTAGTGCGTATCCTAGGTACCAAGCAAATGGACGCAGCTAGAATCATGGAATTCGGTGTATACATTCCTCTGACTGCATAGACACACAAAATAAAAAGATTTTTCCAAATTCGTAATTTTTACTTACACGGCAATAATTGGTTGAATCACGAAGTTATGTTTTCTTCGACATATATAGTGTCAACGTATCGGTAGCCTTGTCTTATAAACGTTGTTAGAAATAATAAAAAATATCATATTTATTTATAAAATAATTTTTTCAATATTTATATTTGTTTTGATTTGGTCATATTAAACAATTGATATTTTCTTGTAATATTACACTTCTGCGAAAATCGACAGCTTCTTTGGAATGGTGGAGGGTATATAAAGTTCGGCCCGGACGAACTTAACGCCGTTATTTACTTGTTTTTATATATTATATCTACATTTTTCTTTTACTGAAATTTACTACAAAATTAAATGTGTATATATTTTCTTAACGGCAACACTCCAAGTTATCAAAAAAATGTATTGGAGAAAACTAGGTGGCAACACAGCAAGCCTGAAAGGTATTTAAAGTTTACCGTTAAAACAAGTGGGATTAATTCGGATCTAAAGCAGTTGTACAAAATACTCAAAATTAAGTCGTAAAAAGAAAATAATGAACTGGCTATATTATTGAAATTGAAGGCCGGCGCAAGTAGTTGAAAAATTATATTTAACATTTTGTGATTACTGTAGTCTTGTCAGTTTTCTTAAGTATTGTAAATTTGTGATTCGTAGTGAGCATAACCTATAAATGTCGTGGACCAAAATTTATATGTAGGACTCAACTTGACTCAAAGTGTAAATATGAAAGTGTTCGTCTGAATGTTTAGTTTATGATGGAATTAATATCTCGTCAGCATTTTTCGGCAAACTCCTACAATTGCCACTTTATTTTAGCACAATTTTTAATTAGCCATAGTCAATCAATCATCTCAGACATCAATCATCGTCAGACAATGTATATTATTTCCTGAAATAATTATTTAAATTGCAGTGCCAAGTAGAATATTTGTATATTTTGCTTTTGTTATAATGTCCAGAAAAGCATTGTTCGTCAAAGCGAAATAAGTTTCATTCTTTTAAGCTTTCATAAAATTTTGTTTTTTTTTTTTTTTTGTCATCCTGTACTAATACAGGGTGATAATTATGTTGGTTATCAAATCGATCGATCAAATTTTATTTTTTATTTTTTTAAGTATGTTATGTCTAGTAAATGTGCAAAGTTACAAGATTGTGTCTTTATTTTTCGACTTTATGCCATAAAAAATGGATTTGGGACCAGTGTGCACTAGAGATGGACGCCTGGGTGATTATTGGCTCAATTGATAGCAAATTAAATACAATTTTTTTCTTTTGTATGGGAGCCCCCCTTAAGCGTTATATGAACTATATCAACTTTTCCCTTAAGGAGTGCTGATAGGGGGTAGGTATGCTTGGGGAAAATGTTGAGGAGGGAAAATTAATGGGGACCAGTCTTACACTTCCCCCTCTAGGGTGTACTGCGGGGAAGTTTTGGGCCTTTTTTCTATAAAAAATAGGCAAATGGGGTCCACCTTAAGGGTTGCAGTTGGAGGGTAGGTGTGTTCTGAGAAAATATTGGGGGTCAGTCATAAATTTGTCTCCACTAGGGGCCTCCTTAGGATAGTTAGAGCGGTGGGAGCAAATTTTATAATTTTAATGTAGTTTTTGTATGGGAGCCCCATTTTGGAGTGGAGATAGGGGACAGGTATATTTGGGGAAAGGTTGGGGAGAGAAAAGTAATTGGATCCAGTCTTACATGTCTACCCTCTATGGGTGACTAGGGGGCAGTTTGATAAAAAATAGTTTTTGTGTGGGAGCTCCATTAAGGAGTGGGGATAGGAGGTAAGTTTGTTCGGAAAAAATGTTGGAGAGGATAAATTAGTGTAGGTCGGTCTTACATTTAACGCAGCTAGGGGCGACTCCCGGGCAGTTTTAGGCCTTACTGTCATAACAAAAATTATAAAAAATAAAAATTCGTATGGGGACTAAAAATGAGCGCGTGAGTGATTATTGGCTCACGTTCACACACGCTCACGAAAGAGAAATATTGAATAACGCACGACGATTTTTTCGTTCCTCACGTGAGTAAAATAAATTTCCACAAAGAAAATAATATTCCTATTCTAAGTTGAAATGAGAAACGCCGCGCAAATACGAAGTTATATTATTTAAATCGCTCTACGTTTGCGATGTTTGTCTTAAATTCATATTTTTATATATCTAGTTTAACGGAAAATAAGTTCAAATCGGACACTGACATAAAATCCAAGTAGAAAACAATGCATATACCACGTTATCACTTTTGTGAATTTTTTAATTGAACTAACACTAAGGGGGTTCCCATATAAACGCAGTTTTATGGGACAGTTCGGAAAAAGTACGAAATTAACCTTAAATGAATTTTATTTTTTATTTTTATTCTGGCATTTAAGATTTATAGTAGAAGAATTTTACGGCAAATATTTTTGTAGAACATTTTGAACCGTTACAGGTGTAGCGCAGAGGGATCAAAAAAACCTTTATGATGAGGAGCTAGAGGTTTAAAAATTGTCCCTTATGCTTAAAATGTAGGGATCACAAGGTGTCCTATGCCGATTAATCATAAGAATATGCAAAAGGGGGAAATATCGCGATCATGATTAGGGCCCGGGAAATCGTACCCAGGATTCTCAGCCATTTTTCAATCCCGGGAATTTTCTTCGGATATTCCCGGGAACTGCTCTTCATTGAATATTCCCTTTATGACCTAGTTTAGTTTTCCCACGATTCTGTAGTATCATACCTGAATATAGTTCTGGGCAGAGGCCAGTCAACGAGAAATCAGACCAGTACTAGTACTATTTTTGTTAGAATTTTTGGATTTGGACTAAAGAACAAAGGTATCCGTCGATACAATTTGTCTTCGTCGTCAACAAACCTTCACAATTGTTTGCCTGTTTTGGGAGTAATAAATCAATAAAATGTCATTGATCCACTATTGATTCTTTGAAACTTCATGGATAGAATTACGTACTTCTATTATTTTTTTGCCGATATTTGCTATTTTTTATTAAAAATCATTTTTTTTTCCAATTTTCCCCTACTGTGCGCCATGCAGTCCACACTCATTGGATATCTTCATCCAATAACAAGATCATTAACGAAAATATTACATTCAAATACAATGGCGCTGCCTTTGTGTAATGTATGATCACGATCAACTGTTAAGCCATTAGAGAATGCCAATGCAATGCCATAACAATGGCAACCAGAGGCAGCCGTAACTTGGTCAAAAGCAATGATAGCTGCCGCAGCAGCAGCAACACCAATAGCCGCCAGAGCTATTTTAATGTTTGTAACATTTGTTGCTGCTGCTGCCACATAATACCAGCAGTGCTCAGTGCCGGCAACAATGAATGGCTCGCTGGCTGGATGGATGATGTTGACGGTGATGGTACACAGGAAAAGGCATTGAAATCGAAACCACATGGCGTATACACGAAAAAGATCCAGTAACACACATTCGGCCAAGCGCATTTCCATTTTCTTTTTAACGACTCATAACGTTGTAGTTGTTTTTCGTACTGTTGTTGTTGCTGTTGTTTACTACGTTGGCTGGTGATGGCGATGAGCTGCATTCAACACCCAAAGCCCACATAAACTTTGGGCAATATTTCGAGTACCAGCACCATGAATCTTCAATGATGTTAAACAGCGGCCTTGGAGCTGTTTTAGCCTTGCTCCCGTGGTTTGAGAGATTATTAAGTTTGTCATTGGATTTGGTAACAATTTCACTTTTCTCGCCATTTATATATGGGTAAAACAGAAAATGTGATTAGGAATATCTAATTTATTTAGAGTGAATCTCTACACAAATTATAATAATCCAGAATAAGGTTAAGTTCCAGAATATATGATCACTTCATTAGAACAAATGTAAACATTGTAGCATGTAACTGATTAGGATTTTCAATAATAAGAAGTTTTTTTCTATGATCAGAATTAAATCTTGCTAACAATTTTAGAAATAGCTATGTTGGCGCTTGTAATAATGGTTAATATGCTAATCAAGGTCTGCTAACTAATGAATTACAATGTGTGTAATTTTTTAAGCCATGGAAATATAACCATATACGGACACCACTATGTGATAACAAACAAAAGACCCAGTTTAGTCCAAAGTCATGCACTTTTTTATGGACCCCCAAAGATTTGGGGCCTCGGTGTCACTTTTGCAAAATAGTGATCATTTTCTCAGGCTCATTCATATCTTGCAAACCGTTTGGAATTTTGATTTACTCCCTGAGGCAAAGTTGTAGCTCTTGTCATAAAGAACAGAAAAAAAATCATCTTCAAGGTAAAAATCGCAATTGTCGTCGAACAAATCTTATAGGCTGTAGTGTGTGTAGGTAGCGTATACGTGCTGTTGATTAGAGATAATATCACTCATACGCATAATCGGACTGACCATTAATAGAAACGGTCAATACCTAAACGGTATTAAGAATCACTTCTATGAAGTTCATATGTCCTAGAAAGTTGTTTATTCAGTTCTTAGGTACATTTTTATAGTTGACTGTTTCCTTGAATTTTGAACGTTTTGCTACCCATGGACCTGGACAGGGGAAACAGGTTAAATAAATTTGACCTTGAAGATGCAGTTTTTTGATTTTATATGTTCACAATTTTTGTTGTGACAAGAGCTACTACTTTGCCTGAGAGAGTAAATCGAAATTCCCAACGGTTTGCCTAATATGAGCCTGAGAAAATGATCACTTTTTTGCAAAAATTACACCGAGGCCCCAAATCTTTGGGGACCTATAAAAAAGTGCATGACTTTGGCCAAACCTGGGAGACACTGGTCTTTTTTTGGTCTTTTATCACGCAGTGGTGTCCGTATATAGTTATATTTTTTCGTGTTGCACTGTGTTATCGACGAAAATTATTTTTTTGTGAAATAGTTTCTGAAAAATAGCACTAAAAGTAACTTCATATCAGAAAACTCCACGACCAAATAGATTTCCCATGTGATTATTTTGCGGTATTTTTATAGAATTGAAAAATTAATAGAAAATTAATTGAAAACTCGGGAATCAAAAATATTGAAATTTGCGATTTTTTTGATAATTTCTAATAATGTTTTTGGAAATAAGTAGTTTATCATGTTACACATCGACTCTAAGAGAAAAAATGTTTTAAAATTATTTTTTTGATCATACAAATTTGGGCCCTTTTTGCAATTCTATATGATATCAGGATGCTATTAGGCTACACAGCAGTTTGCTATTTTCCAAAAATTTCCAATGAGTTTAACAGAGCTCCAAAATTTATGCTTTGAAAGAACAAAATGTAATAATAATATATTTTTACAATGGAACAAAATGTTCCACAGGTTTAGTAAATTGGTAGACAGGACAGTTTGAAGTCATTTCCGAAAAACTTCAGACGATCCGAAGTATTTAGAGGAGGTGAAAACCTGTCGCATTTCAAAATTATATCATTATTGAAGAAGATCTCTCTCTGTATCTTCGCAAAAGTGCCAGAAACCATTGCCATAAATTTCTTTATGGAGGAAAACTAAAGTTTCAATTTTGAAAATGTCGGAAAATTATATTCCATACAGACACCTCGCGTGATCTATAATATCGTTTGACTCCAAACGCTTTTCTCTGAATAGCATTGTGTGATAATGTAAGTAGTGAAATACTTTTAACAAATAATTCACAACAATATAAAAATGATATTAACAAGTCTGTTTTTACAAGAATAAGATACAGATACGCGGAGCATGAACATGTGTTACGCAACGTTTTCAAAGTATCCCAAAGATTTTTCCAGTAGGAATGACAGTATGTGGTCATTTCCACAAAAATTCAAAATGTTGATTTCCTATAAGAAACTATTTGAGCCTTCCTCCTTAAATTGTTGCAAATCAAAGCGGATTAAAGCGAAGTTTATTATTTAAATCCCTAAAGATATATGACAAAAGACTCAAACATAGTACAGATTTTGACTTAGAATCCTCATAACATACATAAATTACGCTACAATTCAGAAACTTAACAAATCTTATTAAAACATTTTCACCAATTGCTGTATTCTTGTGGATTATTGTAATTTAGCGTTTTCCATTTCAAATTTGTGAACATTTTTGGTACCTGTTTACCAAAATCAAGATCTTATACAGCTTCGTTGCCACGTTCATAGTACAAGATCAGTAGAAGGTTCTTTTATTCACACCGATTGGGCGGCATAGATGAACCTCGTGGAATGCGGTGTACGTGTACCTGCACTATAAGTGCTAGTGGCTATTAAAAGCTGCTACTATTTCCATAATTACATATTGTTTACATATTGTACAAAAGATGCGAATTATTGTAGTTATTTTGCGCTTATTAATATAAAGCCCACTTTCCAAAGTAAATCCGATTTTAGTGATATTGGTATCATCTGTATGAAAAAAGTAAAAAAACCAGTAAGGAAAGGCTAAAGTCGGGCGGGGCCGACTATATGATACACTCCACTTTCTATCAGAATACAATTCAATTCGGAAAAAAGTGAAAATGGGAAGAATTTTTTTATGTTTCCTAATCATAGGCTAATATGTCCTGGTTCAATTTGTCAAATCGAAAAGAATATTTGTATCACGGCTATATCCAGACATGGAATGAAGTCACACATTTCACAATAGGTTCTTCCAGTTCTCAATTTTAAGTAATTCGATGAAAATACGTGGTTTCTGGGGCGGAAAAATCAAGTCGGGAGCGAAATTTGTATAGGAGCTATATATAAATCTGAACCGATCTGACTCATTTTCATCCTGGGTGTTTCTCATGCAAAAATAAGATATTTTGCCAAATTTGAAGAAAATCTTTTAAAATATGTGGTTTCTGGAGCGGAAAACTCAAATCGGGAGTGAAATTCGTATGTGGGCTATATCTAAATCTGAACCGATCTGACTCATTTGGTCTGTTTCATGGGTGTTTCTAGTTGAAATATAAGATGTTTTGCCAGTTTTGAAGCACATCTGTTAAAATATGTGGTTTCTACAGAAGAAAAAGTCAAATCGGGAGTGAAATTCGTATGGGGGCTATATCTAAATCTGAACCGATCTGACCAATTTTCACCATAGGTGTTTCTAGTTGAAATGTAAGATGTTTTGCCTAGTTTGAGGAAAATCTGTTTTAATATGTGGTATCTAGCGGGAAAAGAGTCAAATCGGGAGTGCAATTCGTATGGGGGCTATATCTAAATCTGAACCGATCTGGCTCATTTTCACCATGGGTGTTTCTAGTGGAAATATAAGATGTTTTGCCAATTTTGAAGCACATCTGTTAAAATATGTGGTTTCTACAGCAGAAAATGTCTAATCGGAGGTGAAATTCGTATGGGGGCTATATCTAAATCTGAACCGATCTGACCAATTTTCACCACAGGTGTTTCTAGTTGAAATGTAAGATGTTTTGCCAAGTTTGAGGAAAATCCGTTTTAATATGTGGTATCTAGCGTGAAAAGAGTCAAATCGGGAGTGAAATTCGTATGGGGGCTATATCCAAATCTGAACCGATTTTCTTCAAATTAAATAGCGTTCGTCCTTATCCCGAAAAACTTTGTTGTGCAAAGTTTAATTTGGTTCTGGCTACAATTGCGACCTGTACTCTGATTACAAGAATAGATGGACAGACGGACGGACGGACGGACATCGTTAAATCGATTCAAAAAGTGATTCTAAGTCGATCGGTATAATTAACAATGGGTCTATCTCGCTTCCTTTTGGGTGTTACAAACAAATGCACAAAGACATAATACTCTCGTGGAGTGTATAAATATTATTAATCCTTGAATATCCCGAAAAACACATCTTTATTATTATTTAGGGTTTCTTCTGTATTTTATCTTTATTTTAGCTTATTTTATTCTCTACAAAATATCAAAAATTCAGAGGGGGTCCATAGGTTCAGAAATTAAAATTGCTTTTCAAAATGATTTTCTATTTTTATATCATTCTGAAGATTTTTCGCTGAAATTTTGTAACGTTTTGTAAAAAACAGAAAAAAATCGTAAAAAAGAGAAGCCATAATTTCACCACTTCCAAGCACACACACTCGCTAAAAAGACACTATTTTAAAGTTTCAAAAAAAATAATTGATGTAATCATTTCGAAAATCAAAAAAAAAAAAAATGTGAAATCTTTAAAACCATTCCACCGAAATATTTTAAAAGCAACTGAAATTGTCTGCAAAGCAAGGTATATACATCAAAATCAGTCAAGTATTTTTATAAGTAACAGGCAATTGAATGAACATGCCTTTTGTTATCACTGTTAAATTTTTCATAAATCGTGAAAGATTTGTTTCCAAAAATACATATGTATACTACATTTTTTGAGAAGTATATATACACAAACATTCACTACAATCGCAGCTATCGAGGCAAAAAATCGTACCGCTTCACATGGATTTTGCGATTTTGGGAAAAATAAATGTAGGAAGAAAAGCTATAACAAAATATTTAAATAAGTAAGGAAAGGTTAAAGTCGGACGGAGCCGACTATATGATACCCTCCACTTTCTATCCCATTACAATTCAATTCGATAAAAATTGAAATCGGGAAGGAATTTTGTATCCTGTAAATGTATGTGTTTATCAAAAACTGTTGAATCGGAAAGCTGGAACGATGTGACACGCTTTCACCATGTATAATATGTAAAGTTTGGCCTAAACATTTGGGAGCAACATTTGTATTGGGGCTATATCTAAATATGAACCGATCTTATCCACTTTCAACATAGGTGTTTCTAGCTTGATTACAAGATGTTGTGCCAAATTTATAGAAAATCATGTACAATATGTGGTTGCTAAAGCGGAAAACGTCAAAACGGGAGCGTCATTTTTATGGGGGCTATATCTAAATCTGAACCGATCTAACCCGCTTTCGCCACAGGCGTTTCTAGTTAGATTATAAAGTGTTAAGCCAAATTGGAAGAAATTCGGGTACTATATGGGTTTTATAGTGCGGAAAAAGTCTAATCGGGAGCGACATTTGTAAGGGGGCTACATCTAAATCTGAACCGATCTTACCCGCTTTCATTATAAGTGTTTCTAGTTAGATTATAAGATGTTGTGCCAATTTTAAAGAAAATCGGTTTCCATGTGCGGAAAATGTCAAATCTAAATCTGAACAATTTGCTTCAAATTAAATAGCGTTCGTCCCTGATCCACAAAACTTACTTGTGTATAATAAACGATTAGTCTAACTCGTTTCATTTCGGATGTTGCCAAGACATAATACTCTCGTGGAGTGTAAATAAAGAGATATTGTGTCTCCTTAAAGACCAATTATTTGTTTTCACTTAAATTTAAAAATAAATAAAATACATATATCATCGCTTAAAAATACATTTCCCCAAAATTTGTATCTCCTTTTTTCATTTACCACACCTCCCTTATTCAAAAACAAGTAAGTAAAGGCTAAAGTCGGGCGGGGTCGACTATATGAGACACACCACTTTCTATCCGAATTCAATTCAATTCGGTAAAAAAGTGAAAACGGCAAGAATTTTTGTATGTTTCCTAATCATAGGCTAATATGACCCGGTCCAATTTGTCGAATAGAGAAGAAAATTTGTACCAAACGTGGAATGAAGTGCCTAACTTTGACAATAAGTTCTTCCAGTTCAAGTATAACGTGCTATGCTCATTTTGAAGAAATTCGATGAAAATATGTGGTTTCTGGGGCGGAAAAAGTCAATCCGGGAGCGAAATTTGTATTGGAGCTACATGTAAATCTGAACCGATCTGACCCATTTTCACCAATGGTGTTTCTAGTTGAAATATAAGATATTTTGAAAGATTTGAGGAAGATCTGTTTAAATATGCTGTTTATAGAATGGAAAAAGTGAAATCGGGAGTGAAATTTGTGTGGGAGCTATATATAAATCTGAACCTATCTGACCTATTTTCACCATAGGTATTCCTAGTTTAAATATGAGATGTTTTGTCAAATCTGCAGACAATCTGGTACAATATGTTGTTTCTAGAGCGGAAAAAGTCACATCGGGAGCGAAATATGTATGGGAGCTATATATAAATCTGAACCGATTTAACTCATTTTCGCCACAGGTGTTTCTAGTTGAAATATAAGATGTTTTGCCAATTTCGAAAAAAAAATCTGTTAAAATATGTGGTACCTAGAGCGAAAAGAGTCAAATCGGGACTGAAATTCTAAGTCGATCGGTATAATTAAAAATGGGTCTAACTCGTTTCCTTTCGGGTATAATAAACAAATGCACAAAGACATAATACTCTCGTGGAGTGTATAAATATGATGAAATACTCTAAATATTAAGGTTATTTCCAGTCCTTGTGGGAGAAATTTTTTCTTTGTGGGCCGATTTCGTCCATTTGCAATCCCAAGCGATCTACAACTATAAAACATATTCTAGGAAATTTTGGACGTCCTATATATATATATATATATATATATATATAATAGGGACCCAGGTCGATATTTCAAGTTGTCATAAACGGAATAACAAACTTGTATCTTAGAGATGGAGGGTATATAAATATAATAAACATTCTCAAAACGGTTCTCTACGATTTATGATTTTTTATAAATATTTTTTTGTATTGAAATATTAGCAATTTTGGTGAGGACCGTTGACCAAAATGATGCAAGGGCTTAAACGCATCTAAATTATGTCTTCTTCACGAAAATTCAAAGAAATTTGCACCTGCAGGAAGAAAAGAAAAAAAAAATACAACCAAAAGAAAATATTGTCGCCCTTTTCGGGGGAAAACGATACATATTTGAAATTTTTTGGAATTTGAAATTTCGTCAATACACCTGTTTTTGTTGAAAAGTTGCAGAATTAATTCCAAAAAATTTGATTGGAGCCACTGTACTGTGTAGGCTATATACGATACGTTCCGACCGAACTTAATTTGTACTTTTGACATGGTCGAAATCATGATCGTGGTAGTCTGCAGCCAAGTAATAAATGTCACCATGCCATTTGTAAAAAATTTGCATTCTATTAAATATAGAAGCAAAATGGTCTTGAGCCAGGACAATATCCCAGTTCAAATCAAAAGTTTCTGGATAACATTAATATTTCTTTTCAAGATCATGTCGTTTTTTCTTGTCATTGCGGATCTATTAAAAATATGCGGATCGCTTTAAAAATTACTGACCTATGAGTAAAATAATTGGAATTTTTAAATAACCCGACTATTAGATGGTTACTGCACGTATTGACATGCTACGCATTCGTCGAGGCTTACCTTCTACTCGATGTTGTTGTATGAGCGCGTCTGGTGTTTTTGTTGTTGCTGCTGTTGTCTATTTGCATGCATGTTTGTTCGTTCGCTCGTTTGATTCGGTTGTTTCTTGAACTACACGTTCATGGTTTGATTCACCTACAAATCCGAAGAGACAAGTTTGTTAAAAAGCTTATGGTCATACACACTCACACAAACACACATACACACACACACAAGTACACATACACCCCCAAACACATTTAACACTGCAGCTTATGAATTGGATTTATGTATGGGCGCGTGTGTGTGTGTTTGATGCATGTGCTCGTTGGATTATGTTTGCATGGATGTCGGTATGTTTTGTTGGTGTGCTCGGCTATCTGTGTGCATTCGTCGTTTATTGACGTTGTTTTACAAGCCATGGTTAATTTGATTGGATAGGTGGGTATATATGGTTGTGGCTGTGACTGTTCGTCTGACTGGTTGTTTCTGTTGTAACTATGCACTTGGACTTGGTCTTGCTCTTGGTTAATGTCGCTGCGCCACAATGGTTGTTGCTAGAGCTGTCTTTGTTATTGCCATTGTTGTCACAGTCGACGCCGCCGCCGCTGCCGTTGCCAGTCTCGTTATTGCCACTTGCAACGGTGCGGCGCTGGCTGGCTGGCTGCCTGGCGTCGCATTTAAATTCATTCAACAAGTGATTTTGTGGCTTTTAGCTGCCTGGTTGGCTTGGTTGCATTTACAAATTTGTTGCATTCGGATGCATTCAGGTATTTTTCGTTGTTGTTGTCATTGTCGTTTCTTATCTGCATTTAAGTCACTACTTCCATTATGTATACGGGGAGTATCTTCTGATTTTATATTGATATCATTTGTTGTCGTTTCGGCTGCTGCTGTTGTTGTTGGCGTTGCCGCTGCTGCTGCCGTTGATGTTTGAATATTTGCTTAGATTTCAACTTGTACTTGACCCTAATATCACTGACGATGATGATGTGCTGTATATATTTCTTGTTGTTAGAATTTCGTTTGCTTTGAGTGTATCTGCGCCTGTATCTCTCTGTGTGTTTGTGTTTTTGTAATTTTTTTCTTTTTTTTTGGTTCTGACTTTTTGTAATTTGTTTGAAGGTTATACTAAAACAAAGAAGATGAAGAAGAAATGCTTAGCTGATTTTGTAAATGTTTTGGAACAATATTCTGTGTCAATGTTGCATTACTTTAGCAGTGAAACTGGCAGCTTTGAGGGGCCTTTCAAGTGATTGGTAGGGCAAGGAACACGAATCATTACGACACATCAATGACACCTATAAAGGATATTACTTTTTTAACCGAAAGCGCATAATTTGAGAAAAGTTTGATTTGGATTAATGTCGTTATAGTAAAACGAAAAAAGTTTAAGTTGCTGAGTATCTACCAAAATTTTTTGCTTTCAGTCTGATACAGGGTGACGCAGAATGAGCTATATGGTTTAAATGGTTTATAACTTTTTTATTTATGAGATTATTATATATTTTTTTTAAATACTGTATTGGAGAATTTTTTTGAAATTCTATTTCTGCTTCACACATACGTGGTCTTTTTAGCATATCTTCAATAACAGAGATTGAGATACCACTTTCATTTTCAAAAAAAAATAGGTCCTTCCGGAGGATACACCGCACCAAACAGTACACTTAAGTGTGTGTATGTCGCTGCTGAACTGCTCTTGCATTTTCCGTAGCCCAAATCCTGCAGTATTGCTTGTTGACA
This sequence comes from Polietes domitor, assembly GCA_947397865.1. Taxonomy (NCBI): domain Eukaryota; kingdom Metazoa; phylum Arthropoda; class Insecta; order Diptera; family Muscidae; genus Polietes; species Polietes domitor. The sequence goes on from OX377618.1 coordinate 163,522,340, forward strand.
TACCCATTTAATAGGAAATGGGCTTCACCGCTCATTACCAAATTGTGAATTGTGATTGTTGGTTTGAAAATTAAATTTCAATTATTTTTCTACGTTGTTCGATCTTGTAATAATTCATAATTACTTCCCCAAGTCTCCTTCACAAATTGTGAAAAAAAAAACAAAGAAAGAAAGAATAATAATACAAAGTTATAAAGAATTCAAACCATATAGCTCATTCTGCGCCACCTTGTATTTCATACAGATACGTAGGCCAAAGTTTATTAAAGTCGGTTAATGGGGTTTCATAAAGCGCAAATCAATGAAAATTCTTGTAGAATTTCGGAAACATCTCTTGGAAACTAAGAAAAGCAGTACTTTATTCAATAACTTTATCTTAATTTTTCTTAAAAAAATTATGAATATTTTCATAGATTTTATAATGAAGCTTCATTATTATTAAGAAAAAGCTTCATAAATATTAATAAATTCTAAACAATAAAGCAAACCAACGTCCGACTTTTTGTCTTGAGGCACCATAAAGACACCAATCTTCAAAGCAATATGCATAAATAACTATCGTACAAATTGAATATTACTGCGGGTACTTTAATTCGTTGTTACAGAAAAAAAATTTCTCTTCGGACTGTCTCCGCCCATTTTCAACTCCACCATTGCACATAGTCCGTTTTCATCGTTCCATTTTTCATTCATTTGCTTGATACCAGTTACGTGTATACACAATGAGATCAGACAAACATTATGATTCTAGCTGCAACCATTTGGTCGGCACCAATTTTATCCCTTTTTGCTCATTTTGACCTTAAAAGTACGTGTATATACGCAACTAGATCGAAATTGTACCAATGTTATCCCCTTTCACCCGATTTCCCCACGAAAGTGCAAATCTCAATATGTTTATTGTTTTGCACTTCTATACTGTCATAGGAATGTATATACAGAATTTCGTTATTCTAGACGTAGTCATTTGGTCAGTACCAATCTCTTCCCCTTCTCCACAATTCCCCCATAAAAGTACGAATTTCGAAAATCACTTTATTTCACGTGTATATGCAATTAATTAATTTCAGTTTAGTTTAGTTTTATTGTCGTGTCACTGGTACCATTTTTATAACAGCAGAAATCATTACTCCAGCTTTAGCCATTTGGTTTGTACCATTTTTATCCATATGTTCCCATTTTACCCCTTAAAGATACGAATTTGAAAAAAAAACTTTTTTGTTTGTGAGTCTACGCAGTCAGAGGAATGTATAAACATAATTTCATTATTAAAGCTGCAGCCATTTAATTGAAACCATTATTATCCCTTTATTCCCTTACCCTCTTCAAAGTACTCAGTTAGAGGAAAGTACACTGCGGATTTCGTATTTCTATCTGTTCTCGTTTGATAGGTACTATTTTTACCCTTTTTGTGCCATTTCACCCCCTACAAATAAGAATCGCTTTATGGTGCACGTTTATACTATAGAGGGAATGTGCAAACCAAATATCAAGTAAATATAAGTAGACCTATTCAAACAAGTAAGGAAGGTTAAAGTCGGGCGTTGCCGACTATATGATAACCTACACTTAGTCATTATACCCTATGGTGTAGGATATAAAAAGGTCATTACATTTGAACCGGGTGATATACGATGCAGCTATAAGAGGAGAATATACCACAAATTCCATACATCTATCTGTATTTGTAAGAAAATTTGAACACAAACTATGAATGGGAGCTATATACAAATCTGAACCGATCTGACCAAATTTGAAGAAAATCTGTCAAAGTTTGTGGTTTCTAGAGCAGAAAGAGTCAAATCGGAGGAGACATTTGTATGGGAGCTATATATAAATCTGAACCGATCTATCCTATTTTTACCATAGCTATTCTTAGTTGAAATATAAGCTGTTTTGCCAAATTTGAAGCAAATCTGTCAAAGTTTGTGGTTTCTAGAGCGGAAAAAGTCAAATCGGAGGAGACATTTGTATGGGAGCTATATATGAATCTGAACCGATCTATCCTATTTTTACCACAGCTCTTTTTAGTTGAAATATAGGGCGTCTTGCCAAATTGGAGGAAAATCTGTTGAAATATCTGGTTTCTAGAGCGGAAAAGTAAAATCGGAAGCAACATTTGTATGGGAGCTATATCTAAATCTAAACCGATTTGCTTCGAATTAAATAGCGTTCGTCCTTATCCCATAAAACTTCGTTGTGCAAAGTTTCATTTAGTTCTAACAACAATTGCGACCTGGACTTTGATTACAAGAATAGATGGACAGACGGACATCGCTAAATCGACTCAAAAAGTGATTCTAAGTCGATCGGTATAATAAACGATGGGTCTATCTCGTTTCCATTTGGGTGTTACAAACAAATGCACAAAGACAATATACCCTGTGGTGTAGGGTATAAAAACATGGTTAAATACTCGGAGTTATTTCCTGTCCTTGTTAGGCAAAAAAAATTCTTTATGGACCGCTATCGTTCACTTGCAATCCCCCCCCTTTATACAGACGAACGGGCATGGAGTCGTCTCAGAATTGTATGAAGAAATTGTATCAAGAATATCAAAGTGTTACAAACCGAATGACACCTATGGTGGAGGGTGTAAAAATATATTTAATTACGTTTTCGAGTTTAGAACGTAAAAATGCATAAGAAAAATGTGTACACAGTCCTGGGACAACATTTTTGATGCATAGTGAAATCATTCCATATCAAACCGAATACCTTTTTTACATCACCATCTCCAATTTACTTGAAACTTTATACACTCCACGAGAGTATTATATCTTTGTGCATTCGTTTGTAACATCCAAAAGGAAGCGAGATAGAACCATTGTTAAGTATACCGATCGACTTTTCTTTCGATTTAGCAATGTCCGTCCGTCTGTCTGCCCATTTATTTTTGAAATCACGATACAGGTCGCAATTGTAGCCTGAAACAAACTAAACTTTGCACAACGAATTTTTTCGGGATAGGGACGAACGCTATTTAATTTGAAGAAAATCGGTTCAGATTTAGATATAGCTCCAATACAAATTTGTCTCCCAATATCACCTTTTCCGTTCTAGAACCCACATATTTTATTAGATTGTTTTCAAAATTGGTAAAACATATTATATTTCATCTAGAAACACCTGTGGTGAAAATGTGTTAGATCGGTTCAGAATTATATATATCTCCCATTCAAATTTCGCTCCCGATTTGACTTTTAGTGCTCTAGGTACCACATATTTTAACAGATCTTCTTCAAATTTGGCAAAATATCTAATGATTCCACTAAATACACCCATGGTGAAAGTGGGTCAGATCGGTTCAGATTTATATATAGCTTTATATTTATATTCGCTCCCAGCTTGACTTTTCCCCCAGAAACCATGTATTTTCAGATTTCTTCATATTGACCATAACACGTTATACTTCATCTGGAAGAACCTATTGTGTAAGTGGGTCACATCATTCCATGTTTGGATATAGCACCGATACAAATATTCTTCTCGATTTGACAAATTTGGTCAGGTCATATTAGCCTATGATTTGGAAGCATACAAAAATCCTTCCAGTTTTCAATTTTTTAACGAATTGTATTCGTATAGAAAGTGGAGTGTATCACATAGTCGGCCGCGCCCGACTTCAGCCTTTCCTCACTTCTTTCTTCTGTGCTTTTCTCCAAAAGACTTTTTTCAAACAAAATCTCCGAATCTACTGAACCATTTTGTATTCATTCGTTACAGTATTGTCTATCGTCCATGGTAGGTGTTTTTTGATTTAAGGTTCCAAAAAATTTCGCGTTTATATTCCAAACAGTTGCCATTTTACAAAAAAAAAAAAACAAAAAAAAAAACGATAGCCATAAACTTTCTCAATAAGAAAAACATTTTTTAGTATTTTTCAGACGAAGCTAGGATTTTCAAAACATAATCATACTTCACGGCTCATATTTCTACCATTTTGGAACTTTTCTTTTTTAACTATTACCCAAAGTGTTCTCTATACATGTGCAATACAAGTTTTTCCTAAGTTGTATAGTTGTCGCAAAATAAAATTAATATAATTATCTTAGTAAAGTTACAAGAGTTATGCGCGATCAAAAACAAAATGATTCTATTCCCCCTTTTTTATTTAGTATTTTTAAATTTACTTTTCAATATATCACCTACATTTTTACTACACATATGTATATATGGGTCCGCCATCTAACGTTTTTTTTTTCAACTATTCAACCGTTGGACTATTATTTGTGGCGTGCCCTCAGCAGCCATTTGAATGAAATTATTTTCCATTATTAACCGGAAGGATTGTACATTCAAATAAAAAAAGAAATTTGAGAAAATATTCAGTAGTTTTTTTTATAGCATTTACAAAAAAAAATTATTTTGCGGACCCTATATTACACGTCTTCTTCGAAATTTATGGATAAATTTAGATTTGGAGTCTAAATAGTAATCAATTAAAGGATATATCCGTTTGAATTTTATGTTTATAAAAATGTAGTTGTGATAGTTTGCTAATAGAAAATAATCTTGTGGAGATATGTTATAAATGTATACATTTCGGAATGAGGCCTTAATGTAGATCAGTGAACGAAAACAAACAAATATTTATTTAAATACTTAATTTTCGATATGCCTATTAATAATATTTTTTCTGAACTGTGATTGAAATGAAAATATATCGGCTAGTTTTCTATATAAAAAAAATTGCAATTTATATTCTCCGTATCTCAAGAATGGTTTTCAAAATAATTCAATAATTTGTGATCTTTGAAATTTTGATTAAGAATTTCGAAATACTTCCGCTAAAAATTTCACAATTATTAAAAAACATTGAAAGTGTGTTTACACTCGAGGAGATCAATTTCGGGATCCAGTGACTCACACCCTAAAATAAGTTCAACTCGAAAACATTTCGTCTATGACAGTATTGAAGTTTAGGTAGCTTCATCAAACAAAACCGAACTTACAGAATTATTTCCAAAATAAATCGATATCAGACCACTGTCAAAATCTTGCTAATTTTTATCGCAAGAAAAACATTGGAAGTCTACACAGTTTTTTATCACAACATTGTATTCAGTGATTGTGATCCTTTTGGGCTAATGGGTATATCAGAAAGCAAAATTGCCGCATTTGGAGTGAAGAGAATCATGAGGAACATATACATCCACAAAAATCGGTGTTTGGTGTGCTTGACGGGCAGGTGGAGTGATAGGCCCTTACCTTTTTAAAGAGAGTCGAATATTGATTTTTACGTACCACAATTGAATGGAATCCACAGCACGTCGAACAATCGACTTACATATCGTGAACCTAATATAAAAAAGAATCAACTCATATTTTTCTAAATCCGAAAATGTAAACAATTGTATATACGAAAAAAGTAAAAAATGATAAGAGTTTCGCTTTTGTTTTGAATAAAAGTTGCATTAAAAATTTTTAGTCTTATATTATTTCCTGTTTTAACAAGTTTTTGCATCCCCCCTTTTCATGAGTTGATATAAGAAAACATTTTCCGAAAACTCTATTACTCGTAATAGACCAGCCAATTGACCATCAAATCGTGCGATTAAAGTCCACTACAATAGCCAGCATTGGAGATCCGGAAAAAACTTCTTATATATCGTCAAAGTTTCTTCCTTATAAATCCGATGAGGAAAGTACGCAAAACCGGGTTTTACGAGACTTTAGGGGTGTCTGGAAAAATTCACAAACAGATTGTTGTTTTACTCGACAACACTCTATAAGAAAAATAGACCAGGACCGTGTCAAAATTTCACATAGTAGGGCCTACTAAGAAATAAAGCCTGATCTATGTAAAATTGTAATTGTAAAAAGCACCAGTGCCACATAGAGGCGAAGACACTTTCAACAATTCTCCAAATGTCCTCCGAACCACTGTACAAGTATACTTACATATGCATGTATCTATCTATACACATACAGTCCTTAGTTGTGTTGCATTCTCTTTTGCTGTTTGTTAAGAATTTCAAAAGAATCCTTTGCAGTGCCTCACATTTAACTCAAAATCACATTTCGCTTGTCATTCGTCTGTCGAACGAAACACAAAAATAGAAATGAAATCATTGAAAACAATAGCGTCGTCAATGTGGCACACATTATGGCACTCAAAACAGCAGGACTCAATCACACCGACTGTCACACTGACTGTACTACAACTACATTGTCCCTGCGACTGGGGGCCAGAGAGTCCATGGCGCAACACGAGAATCCCGAAAAGCACAATCGAATAAACGAAATAAAACAATCGAAAGAAGAAAAAGTGAGAAAAAATAAAATAATGAATTCCCTCAATCTCAATGTTGTTAACGTACCACTCAAGGATGTTGCATGCACTGCTGCCTGGCTGGCTGGCTGACATGTGCACAGAACTTACAACGGCGAAGTACAACAACATGGCACAACTTCTAGGGCATGACTACACATGCACATTAGAGCGTACCAGGTTACAAGTAAAAAAAAAAAAGTTCGCCGTACACCTTCGAATATGAAGTATTATTGAAAGGTAGTTTCAAAAAAATTTTTTTTATTTTTTTATGCCGAACGTAGGGGTCGCGCTTTTACATTTTTCTATATAACTTCTGCATTTATAAACGGATTTTAAAGTGTGATACATCGATGTTTTTGTCCGATTTTTTTGTCTTTGAAGTCATTGAGCTCAAACATGATTCATGATTTTATGCGAGCTTTAATTTTCGATTATTAGAGTGGTACATTAGGGTAGTAGCAACTGAGAAATGATGGGTAAGTACCAGAAGGGGGTGCTTGAGCTCAATGACTTCAAAGACAAAAAAATCGGCCTCGTCGAGACAAAAACATCGATGTATCACACTTTAAAATCCGTTTATAAATACAAGTTATATAGAAAAATGTAAAAGCGCGACCCCTACGTTCGGCATAAAAAAATAAAATTTTTTTTTTTGAAACTACCTTTCAATAATACTTCATATTCGAAGGTGTACGGCGAACTTTTTTTTTGAGGTACGCCCTAATGCACATGCCATCATATATACAAATACGCAAAGGTGTGTGTGTACTCATCTTTGTCAGGAGCCGGGAAAACGTTGCTTGTTCCTTCGATTGAGGTGTCAGTATTTGGATATCACCACCACCAGTGTCATTTGTTTTTCCTTTTTTTTTTGGTATTGACACACAAACATTTACGGAACATTTCAATACACAAATACGATGTATGTACCATCGCACAAGAATCCTTTTTGTTGTGCCACTCTCGTACATGTGTATTGAGGAGCACCACAACAATTTTTGACACCCGTGTATGCAACGTGCTGTAGCTGTAGTCGTAGCTCCAGCAAACTGTTGCATGTGAATGGGTTGCTGGTGAGTGTTAGAAAACGATGCAGGGGGTGCAGATAGCTCCCAAGTATTGGGAATATCATGGTCTCACAAAAAAATTACAACACAAAAACACTGCTGAACAGGGGGTTTCTTTGTTTGGCTGAAACAACCAACATTCGTTCGTTGTTCTCATTTTGGTCTAGCAGACGAGGGGATAAAATGAACAAAAATAAATAGAACAAGATATGGCGGCTGCTATGCTCGGCCATGGCGCACTTTATACACTCTCCGAATATAAGATATTTGATTATATATGAATCAGAATGAAAACAGGTAAGGAAAGGCTAAAGTCGGTCGGGGCAGACTATATGACTCGACTGTAACTCGAGTGGAAAAAGTGAAATTAGTAAGATTTTTGTATGGGTCCTATATCATGGATCAAATCGGTTAAAATGTGAAATTGAAAGCGATGTAGTTGGGTTATAAAGGGTGATTTTTTAAGAGCTTGATAACTTTTTTTAAAAAAAAAACGCATAAAATTTGCAAAATCTCATCGGTTCTTTATTTGAAACGTTAGATTGGTCCATGACATTTACTTTTTGAAGATAATTTCATTTAAATGTTGACCGCGGCTGCGTCTTAGGTGGTCCATTCGGAAAGTCCAATTTTGGGCAACTTTTTCGAGCATTTCGGCCGGAATAGCCCGAATTTCTTCGGAAATGTTGTCTTCCAAAGCTGGAATAGTTGCTGGCTTATTTCTGTAGACTTTAGACTTGACGTAGCCCCACAAAAAATAGTCTAAAGGCGTCAAATCGCATGATCTTGGTGGCCAACTTACCGGTCCATTTCTTGAGATGAATTGTTCTCCGAAGTTTTCCCTCAAAATGGCCATAGAATCGCGAGCTGTGTGGCATGTAGCGCCATCTTGTTGAAACCACATGTCAACCAAGTTCAGTTCTTCCATTTTGGGCAAAAAAAAGTTGGATATCATCTCACGGTAGCGCTCACCATTCACAGTTACGTTACGATTCGCATCATCTTTGAAGAAGTACGGTCCAATGATGCCACCAGCCCATAAACCGCACCAAACTGTGACTTTTTCTGGATGCATTGGTAGCTCTTGCAATGCTTCTGGCTGATATTCACTCCAAAATCGACAATTCTGCCTATTTACGTACCCATTGAGCCAAAAATGAGCTTCGTCGCTGAACACAATTTCTTTCTTTCTGAACTTTCTTAACAGAGCACGCATTTTGATAATAAAATTCAATGATTTGCAAGCGTTGCTCGTTATTAAGTCTATTCATGATGAAATGTCAAAGCATACTGAGCATCTTTCTCTTTGACACCATGTCTGAAATCCCACGTGATCTGTCAAATACTAATGCATGAAAATCCTAACCTCAAAAAAATCACTCTTTATAAAGAGTCGATTTTGGAGTGAATATCAGCCAGAAGCATTGCAAGAGCTACCAATGCATCCAGAAAAAGTCACAGTTTGGTGCGGTTTATGGGCTGGTGGCATCATTGGACCGTACTTCTTCAAAGATGATGCGAATCGTAACGTAACTGTGAATGGTGAGCGCTACCGTGAGATGATATCCAACTTTTTTTTGCCCAAAATGGAAGAACTGAACTTGGTTGACATGTGGTTTCAACAAGATGGCGCTACATGCCACACAGCTCGCGATTCTATGGCCATTTTGAGGGAAAACTTCGGAGAACAATTCATCTCAAGAAATGGACCGGTAAGTTGGCCACCAAGATCATGCGATTTGACGCCTTTAGACTATTTTTTGTGGGGCTACGTCAAGTCTAAAGTCTACAGAAATAAGCCAGCAACTATTCCAGCTTTGGAAGACAACATTTCCGAAGAAATTCGGGCTATTCCGGCCGAAATGCTCGAAAAAGTTGCCCAAAATTGGACTTTCCGAATGGACCACCTAAGACGCAGCCGCGGTCAACATTTAAATGAAATTATCTTCAAAAAGTAAATGTCATGGACCAATCTAACGTTTCAAATAAAGAACCGATGAGATTTTGCAAATTTTATGCGTTTTTTTTTAAAAAAAAGTTATCAAGCTCTTAAAAAATCACCCTTTATAAATCTGAACCGATCTGACCCACACCTGTTTCTATAGAATTATATTTCAATTATAATTGAAATATAAGATATTGTGCCAAATGTGGATAAAATCTGTTGAAATATGTGGCCTTTAGAGCGGAAAAGCCAAATCGGGAGAAACATTTGTATGAGAGCTATATAAAGGGTCGTTAAATTGTAAGGGCTGATGTTGAATGTGAACCGCACCTAAACTTCAAGTTTTTTCTACATTTGACATTTCTCAATTTCAGACTAACTCAATTTGATCCATAGAAAGATACACAATCGAACAACGCGTTAAAGTTAGTCAGGCTTATTATGAAAATGGCCGTTCAAATGAAAATGCATCGTGATTTTTTCCGTCAATTTAATAGTCCTAATGTACGAACAATCGGAAAAATCGTGCAAAAATTTTAGCAAACTGGGTCTGTGGGAGATGTGAAAACACCGGTGCACTCACGTACTGCAGAAAATATTTCTGCTGTTCGGGATAGTGTGGCTGAAGAGCCGTCCACCTCAACTCGTCGACGTGCCCAAGAATTGCACCTCTCACGCTCGTCGTTGATGAACATTATGCATAAAGACTTGCATTTAAGAACTAAAGCCTCTTGACCATTCCAAACGTCGTCAATGGTCAGAATGGTGGCAAGAAATGGCAACAGTGAATGATCAATTTTCGAAGAAAATTATCTTCAGTGATGAGGCACATTTCACCTCAGTGGATTCGTCTATAAGCAGAATTGCGGCATTTGGGCGAATGATAATCCAAGAGTGATTGTCGAAAAACTAATGCACCCACAAAGAGTGCGGTTTATGGGCTGGCGGCATCATCGAGCCGTATCTTTTCCAAAATGCGGCTGGTCAGACAGCTACTGTGAATGGTCTTGCTATCGTGAGATGATAACGAACTTTTTATGGCCCGAATTGGAAGATATGGATGTGGACGATACGTGGTTTCAACAGGACGGTGCCACTTGCCACACAGCTAACGAAATAATGACTCTTTTGCGCGACAAATTCAATGGCCGTGTTACCTCACGTGGAGGCGATGTCAATTGGCCGCCAAGATCATGTGATTTGACACCGTTGGACTTCTTTCTTTGGGGTTATTTGAAAGAAAAGATGTACGACGATAAGCCAGCAACAATTCAAGAGCTAAAGGATGAGATAATTAACCGCATAGAACCTTAATTATGCCTCAGCGTCATCGAAAATTTGTACCATCGGATGGAGGTGTGTGTCGAGCTCGCTGCGCCCTTTTGGCCGATATTTTGTTCCATACATAATTGAACCGTACCAATATTATCATAATAAAAAGAAATGACAATAATTTCCTAAATAATTTGTGTTTTATTCAACATCAACAGCGGCCCTTAAAATGTATCCACCCTTTATAAATCAGAACCGATCTAGCCAACTTCCATCATAGCTGTTTCTAGTTAAAATAAAAGGCTTTGTGCCAAATTTGAACAAAAAATCGGTAAAAATATGTGTTTTCTATAGCGAAAATGGTCAAATCGGGAGTGAGATTTGAATGCGAGCTGTATATAAACACCGATCTGACCCATTTTCACCATATATGTTTCTATTTGAAATATAAATTTGTTTGCCATCTTTGAGCAAAACCATATAAATTATGTAGTTTTTAGAGCAGAAAAAAATTCAAATCAGTTGTGATATTTGTATGGGAGCTATATATAAATCTGAACCGATTTACTTCAAATTAAACAGCGTCCTCGACCCACAAAACTAACTGCGCCAATTTTTGATAAGATTGGACAATAAATGCGACCTATACTTTGATTACAAGAATAGATGGATAGCCAGACAGAAGGACATTGCCAAATCGATTCAAATAGTGGTTCCAAGTTGATCGGTATAATTAATGATGGGTCTATCTTGCTTCTGTTTGGGTGTTACAAAGGCATAATACCCTAGAGGAGGGTATAAAAATAACTGAATCTTATTAAAACCTACCGACGAGAAATGCTTAATTGACACAATAAACAAACTTAGTACAAGTTCTAAGATGAGCGAAATTACCCATCTGGTATCTCCCACACAACCCATATTCCTGTGTTAAATTAAAAGCAAAATTACTTCCATACGGATATTCAGCTTCCAGAATCTGCTAAATCTCTATATTTTAAATTTGAACTACCGATTACTTTGACTTTGAAACTTAGAATAGAAATATTTTCAGATCTGTATTTGACATTTACAAAATGTAACGCTATACGTGCGATCAAAATTGGGAAATATTAAAAATTTACTTCCAATGTAGAGAGTCTTTAACGCAAACTGTAAGAAATTTACGTGGAAATTTTTCGAGAAGAGATCGGCCTTCAGTTCAGCCTTCATAAATCTCATTTCCATCTCGCTGGCTATGTCAATAAGCAAAAATGCCGCATATGAAGTTGAATTGGGTTGATGGGATGAGGTACTGCCGAGCCAGTCATGGAAGTCATATGAATGATATTGTGTTCAATTATTAAGTGACAAAGTTCAACCTTTCCAATGAAACTAGAAATTTGAAAAAATAATCAGTAATCTAATTTAAAACTTTAAATGGCCCACCCTACAGCTAAGTGGCAACTCTTTAAAAGGACGTGGTAGATATGTCCATTTCGTAGTACTGTTTTTATTAAATGTTCAAATTTCATTAGTCAAGAAGTGGTAAAATTAAATTTATTTTAACTAATAGGGCGGTGGCACCTGTTATATCTATCCAAATAATGCAAGATGTGTTTTCAAATATGAAATATGCAAGGGCAGTCAAATCTGGATAACCTCTATAACTGGAATTTTTTAGCTGATTTAACTCTCTGTTAGTGGAATTTCATACTAGGAGATTTTTAATTTTTGCAAAAAGTAATCATTTTCTCAGGCTCATATCTTTGCAAACCGTTTGGAATTTTGATTTACTCTCTGAGGCAAAGTTGTAGTTCTTTTCATAATGATCAATTTTCATCTTCAACGTCAAAATCGCAAAAAAAAACTTAAAAAAATAGATTTTCTTAAACTTTTTCCCCTGGTAGCAAACCATAGGTAACAAACCGTTCAAAATTCAAGGAAATAATCAACTACAGAAATGTACCTAAGATCTCAGTAAACAACTTTCTGGAACATATGAACTTTCTAGGAAAGATTCTTAACGCCGTTTAGGTAGGAAAAATATATCTTGCAGGACTGTTTCTGTTAATGGCCAGTCCGACTACAGAGCGTATGAGTGATATTATTATTAATCAACAGTACTTATACGCTACCTACAGCCTATACGATTTGTTCGACGACACTTGCGATTTTGACCTTGAAGATGAAGTTATTTTGATGTTCTCAATTTTTGTTCCTTATGAGAACTACTACTACAACTTTGCCTCAGAGAGTAAATAAAAATGCCAAACTGTTTGCATGATATGAACCTGAGAAAATGACCACTTTTTTGCAAAAATGACACCGAGGCATCAAATCTTTGGGCCCCCTTAAAAAAGTGCATTACTTGGACTTAACAGAGAGACGCGTTTTTGTCTTTTATCACATAGTGGAGTGCGTATATGGTTATATTCCATGACTTAAAAAATTACACACAGTGTTATCAATCTTTGAAAAATGGAAAACCCACCCGAGTGGGTTTTGGGTGTGCGAAGGTTAAAAATATTATATAAATGACCAATGTTGAGAATAACCTGTCAATTTGCCTCAAAAATTGGTATTTAAGGCCACAGTATATTGGACTGAAAAAGGGACTACATGGTTAAACAATGTATTCTTTTAGCAAATTTATTTTAGTTGTAAAATATATTCAAATGTCTATGTGTCTTCAATATTTTTCTTTTTAATTAAAAAATTAAATCTCAAATTTAAAAATATCAATTGAGTTCATTTTGGTTTGCTATTCCCAAACATTAAATGATCGATTTTGCCCTGAACTTTCTTTCAATGGGCATAAAATCAACAGAAAGACAATCCACTATTTTCTGTTGAGTCAAGAATAATAATATTCTCTTGATTTATTTATTTCGTGTGATCGATATTTACATATATTTTTTTTGGTTTTTTTAATTATTACTTTATGATTTCTGTGAAAAAATAATACTGTTTCAAAAAAATATGGCGTTCGATAATTACAAGTGCATCGTAGTTGTACAAACGCTATGACGAAATGAATGTCAGGTTGTAGTGTAAATAATCAGTTTTTGTACTGCATTCTGCTGTTCAATTTCAGTCGTAGTTTTACATGTTCCGACAGTGTGTCTCAACTATTCTGACACTTGGTTCGGAACGGAAAAAGGAAATGTTACACACGCACACACACATACACACTCCTACAAATACAATGGAAGAATACAACTTTTGGCATCGTTGTTGTCATTACACGACTGAGTGTGTATGGGTGTGTGAGCACACAAAAGGCCAAGGAGCAGCGAGTAACGGCGAGGGTAGGCAACTTTCGGTAAATGGTTTCGCAGAGACAAAGCATCGCTGGCAGACAGTTTTTATTTCCTTAAGATCAAGCGTGGGTGTGGGTATCGGCAAGGATAGCAAATGATTTTGGTCGTTTTGGTTATTTCCAGTATGCGAATGTGTGTGTGTGTATGTATTTGCCATCCTTTGCGTTTGGTGGAATCATAGTTTTTGGCTTTCTCTCTTTGTGTCGTGCCTTCAACAAGTCTGTAGTATCTGGATTGCTCTTTATGTGTGTGCGAGAATTCCTGAATTCGTTCGAGTGTGTGTGTGCATGGGTGTTCGTTTGATTGTCTGCAGTTGTGGTCGTTTCCTGTCGTCGTTTTCGGAACGTTTAAAGTCGTCGTTCCATTGTCTGTGCAATTGTCCATGTAGTGGTAACGGTTGCATCTGTATTTGTAACATTCGAGGGCAACGACTTGTTGCGCTTCGTCTTTTTCGCTGTGGCCTTTGTTCCATCGTCGCTGTGTATACCGTAACATCAGCAGCGTTTTTTCTTAGGTACCAGCAACATTATGTAATTGACGAGGAGTCGAGGATATTTTGTGTCTGGTCTATAAAGTAAGTCGCTTAAATTGTTCATCCATGTAAAGCTTTTAGAAGGAGTTCATGTTGGGAAATTATTTAAAATCGATACATTGCACTCACATTTTTTGACAATGCAATGATACGTCTTTGAAGTACTTAGCGTATATGTATGTATAGGGTGGGCCATTTAAATCTTTGAATTAGAAATGGCTATAAAAAAGTACTGCAATTTTTTTAAAATGTCTGGTTTTATTGGAAATGTTGAACTTTGTCATTTAATAATAGAACACAATATCATTTATATGACTAACGCTACTGGCTCGGCCGATCAACCCAAATTTTCAGTACAGCTCAAAATCCACACCAAACAGTGACTCGTTGTGGATGCACTGGCTTCTCAATAGTAATGTGTGGGTTCTCTGAACCCCATATGCGGCAATTTTGCCTATTGAAATAGCCATCGAGATGAAAATTATCTTCATGAAGGCCGATCTCTTCCATGTAAATTTCCTACAGTTTGCGTTAAAGACTCACTACTTTGGATGTAATTTTTCAATATTTCCCAATTTTGTTTGAGCGTATAGCGTCCCATTATGCAAATGTCGAACATAAACCTGAAAATAAAAATACAAAAAACAGACCAAAAAATACAAACGAAAAAGCTAAAATAAAAATTAATGTTATTCTACATTTCAAAGTCAAATTTTAAATGGCGCACCCTATATAATGACATTCGAGGGGCTACGAGAAAATGGTTTGTTGTAATTTCGCTTCGAGCAAATGCTGATTACAAAATGAGTTCAAACAAAGACGGATTATAAATTTTGTTGTAAACAACAATAATTATTTATTTGTTATGAATTACAATACAAAGTAAATTAATATTCTAATCTTGGATCCAGGTATTGATTCGGGTGACTAAGGCCATGATAACTAGTAATTGCAGGACATACTAGAGCCTCTGGTAGGAAACGAACCCACAACCCCTAAGCTGATAGCCGAGCACGCTTCCAATTCGACTATGAGGGCGCAATGAACAAAAATATGATATACTGGCATTCATAGCAATATATAATCACTAAGTTCTTTTTGACTGATAATCCAATATTATTTCTCCGAAGACTACAGTTAGGAACTGAGTTAAATTAACATAATTAAAACAAGTAAGGAAAGGCTAAAGTCGGGCGGGGCGGACTATATAATACCCTACACCACTCCCTGCGTATATACCACGCTTTTATTACCAGCTGTTTCATGGGAGCAATTTTATGTAGTTCATATATATTATACAGTTACTAAGTCAAATTTAATAAATATGGTAAATAATTTATCCAATTTTCCGGCAGACAAACACAAATTATACAGTAGTAATAGGAAGAATCGGTCCGACATTTGAAAGGGGGCCTTTAACAATACTGGTCAAAAACATGGGCGTGTATATTTCTCATTCAAGGTAGGTATTCCTTGGTGAAATATATCATGATCCGATATAAGACGTAGTTTCTAGGGCTTTAATAGAGTAGAATGGACTTTCATAGTATGTATTCTTAGTTGAAATATAATCTGATAAATTTGAAAAAAAAAAATCCGATGTAA
Organism: Polietes domitor; assembly: GCA_947397865.1. NCBI lineage: Eukaryota > Metazoa > Arthropoda > Insecta > Diptera > Muscidae > Polietes > Polietes domitor. Next base: position 163,538,340 of record OX377618.1, read on the forward strand.
AATTTGCGTCCTTGAGGGGTAAAAATTAAAAAGGGGCCATTTGTAAGGGCGCTACATTAAAAAGTGGTTTCATATATATTACTTTCGAAATAGGTATTCTTAGTTAAATTCTGTGGGTTCTAGAGCGACAAAAGTGTAAACTGGGGGCACATTTGTACGGGGGCTATACCAAAACATTGACCTATTTCAACATTCTTGTTTCTAGTATAAATGTAACATTGTGTGGAAAATTTGATAAAGATCGGATGTAAAATGTGAATCTTAGAGCAATAATAGTGTAAATAGGAGGTACATTTGTATGGGGGCTATATCAAAACATAGACCTATGTGTTCCACTTTCCTGTGAGCTATTTCTAGTTCAAATATAACACGATCCTGAAAATTTGGTCATGATCCCATGTAAAATGTGTATTCTAGTATCTAGCAGTACTAGCGTAAATTATAGGGATATTTGTATGGAGGCTATATCGAAATCTGAACCGATTTCCTCTAAATTCAATATCAATCGTCTTTGGCCAAAAAAAAGTAACTTCTGCCAAATTTCATGACAATCGGACAACAATTGCGACCTGTAGAGTGTGAACAAGCTTAGATGTCAGCAGACGGACGGGCAGACAGACATCGTTAAATCGATTCAGCTGGTGAATCGAACCGTATACTTAGGGTGGGTCTAGCTCAATTATTTCTTGGTGTTACAAACATTTGGCGCGAAACTAACTTATAATACCCTAGTCCACGAAGTGGTGTAGGGTATAAAAATACCGTGCGACAATTTTTCATTCTTCTTTTGGACTTGAACAAGACCCATATACACATCAAACTATAGATCATATGAAGCAGCATAGTGATCATTTGGTGATCTTTTCTCCTTTTTTACAGGACGTCAAAGTTTAATGGATATACAAATATCTAAACATTTGTTTTAATATTTCTATTAGATTAATCCAATATGGGTATCAAATGATGGGAATTAAGGGGAACAATCTCCAGAAAGTTGGAACAAATGTTTTAATGTCCTTTGAAAATTTTATCCTTGAGAATTTCCAATATATTTTTCTCAAAAGAATATATGTTGAAACCGTATGTATATTTTACCACATACTTAATTTTTTCCTATTAGTTAAGCTCTAACAAAAATCATATTCTTAGTGTAGTATTTGAAAATAATTTATTAATTTAGATTAGAAAAATACTGGACAGACATTTTTGGGACTTTAAAAAGGCCATATAGACGTGAAACTAGATTTCATGATTTCTCCTTTTTAAAGGTCATGTAAATTGCGGGGATATATAATTTTATTTAAATATGAGTATCAAATTCATGGCGAATAATTAGCTAATATAGGGTGTTTTTTTATTGGGGTATAGAACTTTAAGTTGGCATCACTTTTTTAACTGGCGGTCATTTTGTCAGCTGTCAAGTGATTAATATTTAGTTTGGTTTGCCATTGCATCATGAACAGGTTGACAAAAGAACAACGCTTGCAAATTTATTTCGAAAGTAATGGTTCAGTTCGCGAAGTTCACCATTTTATGGTCGACATAATCGTCCATCAGAGCAATTAATTCTGTTAACCATGGATCGTTTTCGCACTACGTTTACTCTATGTGATAATACGCATCCGCAGAGACGTCGAACAGTGCGCACCGAAGAAACAATTGCCGCTGTAGAGCAAAGTGTTGAAGAGGACCCGAATTAATCGATTCGCCACCGTGCACAGCAATTGGAGCTGCACAGCAATTGGAGAAAGTGGTTGAAAATTGGACCTGTAGAATTGGCTATATTCGAGCCAGCCGCGGCGGCCACATGCCCGAAATCATATTTAAACATTAATGGCATAAAATTATCCTTCCAATAAAGCCAAATTGATGGACATTAAAACGATTTTCTTGTGTTTTATTTCAATTCGAAGTTCTATACCTCAATAAAAAACACCCTATATAACGAAAAAATCGGAAAATTTTACGCACGACTGTTTGAGCCATGACCGCCCACCATTCTGGCTGTCTGGCTGGTGTACACGATAACCTTCAACATTTTTTGATATTTTTATAGTCATTTTGGGCGTACAAAATATCAGCCTAATTAATGTAAAATTAAACCTTTTATAGCGTCTATTCGGATGTTCAGCATACTGTGAAATGTGATCCTTGGCAATATTTTTATAAATGCTGTACACACCTGAAATATGGGCGATATTGTCACAACCCTTCTGGTGGAGCTTCCACCCGCACAAATTGGCGGAGGTTCCAGAAATAGAACTGATATGACTATAAATTAAAACTGATATAACTTTTATGCGGATAGTCGAAATCAGTTGCAGTTTAATATTTGAAAATATTTTTATAATAATTTTTAACGTAAAAAATAAATTTATGTATATTAGGACGGGTCACGATTTATTTGCAGCGATCACCCCCTAAAATGAGGATTGGATAGTTTAATGATGTTCTGCAAAATATTTCGTTGCTGGGTCTGGCCGTCTGTGAGCTAAACCCTCCTGAAATCTCCTCTAAAAACCATGCTTTCCCGTGTAATTTTTTATGTTGCATTTATGTCTATTTTTTCCCGAATTAATAGACCCTTGGAAGTACTTTAAATATAATTTTTTATTATTCACTTAGAATAATTCATTAGACGTTTAGATTGATTTTTTTCATATTTCTTTGAAAATGTTAAGGTTTTACATGGGATCAATACCTTTTGATTGATACCTACATAATGAATATCGGACGAAAAATGTCGTCACCGCACTCCATTTTTTGTGAAATAATTTAATACAGGAGATGGATTTTCAGAGACAACATTTTCAAACTCATTTTAAAAAATGAGAGCTGCGGCGTCAATTTCCTTCCGATATTCATCATTTAGGCATCATTCAAAAGGTATTGACTGCAGCCATTTAGTTTTTTATAAAATAGTAAAACCAAGTACGAAAAAGTTTTCATTTGTCATTATGAAAAAAAAACATAATATAAAGGTCCAATAATTCGATCAATAGATTATAGATCAACAAGACAAGAATCAAAATTTATATTTAAACTGCTTTGAAGGCTCTATTAAATCGGAAAACAAATTTTGATCAAAAATGTAACGTAGAAAATACACGGAAGAAATATTAGGGGTGTTTCCAGGAGCGTTTAGCACAGACGTCTTGATTTAGGAACGAAATATTTTCTAAATAATTAGTAAACAATTCAAACTTAATTTTCGTGGGGTAACTAGAAATTATTTTTCCATTTGGAAGGTGGATTATCGGCCCCGCCAGATCTTACCATTTCCCTATTTGTTATATTTATTTATGGATTTGAATTAGATCCGAGTTGTTTTTTATTTCTTTTTTAAGACGTTTTCGCAATCGATTTTTCTGTAAAGAAAAATTTTAACGTTTTTCCCAATACATCATAAATGTAGGGTATGCAGTTACTTAAATATTGACACCATACAAGCCTAAACTTAGGCTAGTTCGAATTGCTCTACTAGCTTAATATTTGTATAAAATTTACTCGCTTAACCAGAATGTTGCTTGCAACTTGCTAAGCTAATGTATATAGTCCTGTCATATTTTACTTCCTGACCTTTTCAAGAATAATGCTGCCACCATTCCAAGTTTCTGAATGGAAAGCTAGTAAGCCCAATCTTTGGCTATGTCTCAAACTATATTGAATCACATACGATAAAATCCACAGAAATATAATCAAAATGTATGAAATAACATTGCAACTGGGCGGTCGCCAAACTTGGATAACTTAACTGTCCAATGCATTAAAACGCTTTTTTATCAGTAGTAGGTTGAGTGAATACTATGGTAAAATTTGCCAATATTTTCTAAATTGGTACTCAATTCAGGCAAGAATTAATGTGCAATAGAAAATCCGTATAACATGGCATTCGGTAGGATTTTGGAAAGGTCCGCAATCTTAGGATGTCAACTGTATGTATTTGTCTATAGTAGTGTTAAAAATATATAACTTTATATAAAATGGCTGCCTCCGAAAAAGAAGTAGCAAAATTTCCAAAAAGGGCGTATAAAAGAAAATTATTTTTAGACTGAAAAACTTTGCAGGCGGATCAATCTTTTAAATCAGATATGTGTTTATTACAACATCACCGTGGGCTATCACATAATAGCTTAACCAGAAAGGTGTACATATTAGAATTCCTTTAATTTATCTATAGAATGAATAATCTCAAAAGTAAATATATCTGCCAAACGCTCAACATAACCTCATATCTATTTATACAATTGTGAATTTATTATTGTGAAATTTATTATTCGGAAACTTTTTAATTTTAGCAGAATTTCAATATCAAAATGATTACTGCTCAGTAGAAAAAAGTTAACCTTCGCCAATACCTGTTTCTACCAGGAAAACAATTTAGTCAATTTTCTTTTTGTTCACTCAAATAGAAATTGCGCTGTAATTCGAAACCCAATTCGCTTTAAACAATTAGATTACAAATTTGATTTGATGCTGAATATTAATTTCGTGCAAAAAAATCGACAAATTAACGTTGAAGCTGCACTAAGTGAAATTCAAAGAAAAAAGTGAAACAAAAATTTAAACAACAGCAAAAAACCCAAACACGTTTTCATATTTACAACAATTTAGCATAAATTAATTGCAGCAAAATGCATTAGAATTTGCTGCTATACGTTTTTGAGAGTTTAGTTTCGATTTGGATTTGCTTAATGCAACAAAAACAAATCCACGTACGAACATTTTAAGTTGGTGTTGTTGATCGACTGGTAGGCTACACCAGAGGAATTCCATACTAAAATAAAATGTGGTCGTGTTTTGTATTGCAAAATATTAGGTTAGACGAAATTAAAGAGTACGCAGAAATGTTTGACAACTTAAAGTCAACTTTAAAATGATTAAGTGACTCGGCTATGCAGCATTATATGCTGAAGAAACTCTTGCCGAGATTCTAAATTCTATACCCTATTCCATGAAGTGGTGTAGAGTATAATGAAATCACTCCCAATGAAAAAAAAATAAATAAAAACAAAGTGGTCCCTAATATAGGGTCCGCCATCTAACGTTTTTTTTTTTTCAACTATTCAACCGTTGGACTATTATTTGTGGCCAGTCAGCAGCCATTTGAATGAAATTATTTTCCATTATTAACCGGATGGATTGTACTTTCAAATAAAAAAGAAATTTGAGAAAATATTCAGTAGTTTTTTTTATAGCATTTTCAAAAAAAATATATATATTTGGCGGACCCTATATAATGAAGTTTATTAAATTTTAATTAACTAAAATACTAGTACTTATTAAAATACTATGGTTTACAGTTCCTATGGGAATTTCCACAGAAAGTTCAACCAAAATCGAAAAATGGCGTTTTCATCAACCATATAATTTGATTATATATTTTCTCTGAAAATGAGTCTTATAACAAATGTGTCTAGAAACCATGTCCTATATATAAATATTAAAGGATGTAAACTAAAAACCAATGAAAATATTTTAATATGCCAACTATTAAAAGAAAACTACATCAGTCCATTTTGGTTTTAAAAATGGTTTTTCTATAGTCAGTCGCAGTCGAAAACGAGTTCTATTCTTATGCTTTCGAGCGTTGGGCATTCTCCAATTAACATACTTTGGGACCTACTTCATTTAACATTTGTTATGGGATATTATCTGAGAATGCTTTTTGTTTGTGCTGTTTTGAAAATCAAAAGCCAAATATTGTGATGCTGACGTCATCTGCTATTGAGAATTAGTGGACAAATGTGCCAGTTAGAATGATAGTGGTCTAAGTAAAAAATCGAAAAATAAGATATGACAATTTTTCTCTTTTCTTTGATGTGATCTCTAATTTAAGAACTTTTATTTTTGACATTTATAAAAAAATTACCATTACAATGATATTTCTCATTTTATGAACACCAAAAATGTATTTAATGTTATGTCCACTGACATTGATGTGTGGAGATGTAAACAAACATTTTTCATTTATAATGTCCACTTTAAGTTATTCAGATAATTTGAATCACATATAAAATAAAATTGTTTGAAAAGTAAATAATAATTTAAATATAAAGTTTCTAGACGAACAGCCTGTAAATATTATATATATATATATATACATATCTCTCTTTAATTTTTGGTTAGGATATATTGCTTTTGCGAATAAATTTATTTTTTTGCTTATTTTTTTCAATTTTGAGAGGAATGAAAGTGGTCTATGTCAGTGCATCCTCTGAAAGTAGTGGTTCACATAGAGGTACCATCGTCGTTGATTTGTTTTATAAAAGGTCGATATAGTAGTAGGATATTGTAAGAAACAAATTGTGTGCTTCGGTGAAAAATATTTTTTAATTGACTAAAACATAACTCAAACATTGACTCAAACATAAACATAGAATTTGCTTTGCATAATTAGCTTTTAGAACAGCCGACTTATTGGATGACAAAATTCTAAAAACTGAGTATAAAATCAAAAAATGATCATGTATCACAATGTTTTTATACCCTACACCACTTCGTGGACTAGGGTATTATAAGTTAGTTTCGCGCCAAATGTTTGTAACACCAAGAAATAATCGAACTAGACCCACCTTTAAGTATACCGATCGGCTTAGAATCACCAGCTGAGTCGATTTAACGATGTCTGTCTGTCCGTCCGTCTGTCCGTCTGCTGTCCATCTAAGCTTCTTCTTCGCACTCTACAGGTCGCAATTATTGTCCGATTGTCATGAAACTTGGCAGTAGTTATTTCTTCTGCCCAAGGACCATCGGTATTGAATTTGGAGGAAATCGGTTCAGATTTAAATATAGCCCCCATACAAATGTCGCTCCCGATTTGACATTTTCCGCTCTAGAAACCACATATTGTACCCGATTTTCTTTAAATTTGGTACAACATCTTATAATCCAACTAGAAACACCTATGCAGAAATTGGGTAATATCGGTTCAGATTTACAAATGTCGCTCCCGATTTACCATTTTCCGCTCTAGAAACCACATATTGTACCCGATTTTCTTTAAATTTGGTACAACATCTTATAATCCAACTAGAAACACCTATGCAGAAAATGGGTAAGATCGGTTCAGATTTAGATATAGTCCCCATACAAATGTCGCTCCCTATTTCACTTTTTCCGCTTTAGAAACCACATATTGTACCCGATTTTCTTTAAATTTGGTACAACATCTTACAATCCAACTAGAAACACCTATGCAGAAATTGGGTAAGATCGGTTCAGATTTAGATATAGCCCCCTTACAAATGTCGCTCCCTATTTCACTTTTCCGCTCTAGAAACCACATATTGTACCCGATTTTCTTTAAAATTGGCACAACATCTTATAATTCAACTAGAAACACCTATGATGAAAGTGGGTAAGATCGGTTCAGATTTAGATATAGCCCCCATACAAATGTCGCTCCCTATTTCACTTTTTCCGCTTTAGAAACCACATATTGTACCCGATTTTCTTTAAATTTGGCACAACATTTTATAATCGAACTAGAACCACCTATGCTGTAAATGAGTAACATCGGTTCAGATTTAGATATAGCCCCTATACAAATGTCGCTCCTTATTTCACTTTTTCCGCTTTAGAAACCACATATTGTACCCGATTTGCATGTAGTATGGCAATTTCATAGAGGCGAAAATCCAAATCTTGAGAGACTTTTTCTTGGAGGATATATCAAAACATGGACTGATGTGACCCACTTTCAGTACAGATATTTCTAGTTCATCTAGATAAAGTGTTCTGTCAAAATTGAAAATCAGAAAGGACATTTGTATCGGGGATATATCACAAAATAGACCGATATACCTTAAATACCTTAAGACGGACATGACTAAGGTGTTTCTAGGTCAATCGGTATAAAACGATGGGTCTTTCTCTGCTTCTTCTTCGCGTGTCACAAACAAATGCACAAATACATAATATGTTTTTGGAGGGTATACTAATTTTTAGGCATTCCCTATGAACTGCCGAGTGGAACCACTCAGTTACATACCAATTGAAAAACTGCGAATAAAGTCTAAACTGTGTATGGTGGCTGTGTGGAATAAAAATGAATTGTAATTAATACAGAAAAAACATGTATGAAATTTATACAACAAAAACAAATTAAATTAGCAACAAACGGCAACTACAGCAATAGCAGCAGCAACAACAACAACAACGAGAACAAAAATCTTAAGGCGGCAGTTTGCTGAATTCTAACAAAATAAACCAGAAACTTACTGAATAATAATGAACGAAAAAAAATGATTTTAAACAACTTTTTTCAAAACACACACACGCACACTCACCCAGGCAGGCGTATACATACGACACAAACTATTTGAATATTTCCAACATCTGTCAGTGTATGATTCTAGTTGTGAGTGCGCTCGCGTGTGTGTCTGTGTGTGCATGGTACATACCCCATTGAACAAATAGATAGAATTTAAAACCAAAACCGAACTTCGGAACATTGGAAAAAAGTAACAACAACAATTGGCAACGAAAAAAGGCGAACAACAAAAAAAAACTATTTACGCGACTTGAAATTACAACAAGTTTTGTTGGATTTGTTGCCGTTATTGGTGCTGCCGCTGTAGTTTTACCTTGAATAAATCTCGTTTAATTATATTTGAACCGACACTATTTGAAATTTATTAGCATTAAAAATGCAAACGTATCTTTAGTTTCCTAAGCAGAATTATCAAAATGCAGCAGCAGCAGCAATTGTAACAACAACAACAACAAACAAAAGAACCGATCATCGAGCCATAGCCGCAGCGTTCCCCACTAGAAATTCATTGAAATGTATTCATTTGCTCGATCTGAGGTATCAAATTCCCATAAAATTGTCATTAGCTAATTGTCGTAATATCGTAAATTATGGATTTGTTAAAAATTTGTATTTCCCATTTGTTTGTTTTTTTTCTTTTCAGATTTACATTTAATTTGAAATCGATTTAAAGTCGTCATTTACCATCGATTACCGATTACATTACATTCCAGTTGCAATCACTTCGTCGCTCTATCACACCAATTATTGTATTTGACTTGCCACATAATTTGTGGAAGCGTGTCTGTGTGTTTTTCAGTGTTAAATGCAATATCATTGCCATCGTTATCATCATCATCATGGCAGAATGTTCGTATGTCCGATGTATTCAGGAGCGTCGCTTGATTAAGCGTGAATTGATGAAACAATCTAAGGATATGTTGCACATAGTTGGTAAGTCTTCAAACATTGCTTTATTTTAAAACTATATGTTATTTATGGAATAATTAACTGACATATCACTAACGTCTGATATCCAGCATCATTTGCTGATTTGCCAAGTACATCCCGTCCATGTTGCCACAACATTTCATTCAAAAAGCAGCCAAATACTGCAATAGTGCTATAACAAAAAATATTTTATCATTTCCCGGGAATTCAGGGAATTCCTGGTTAATAGAAAAATACAAGAATAACTATAGCTTTAGCTATTATTTATGTCAGAGTTTTGAAAATTTAGACTGCGTCGAGTTTCGTGGCATCTCTTAATATTTTATATATTACAAGATTAAAACCAATTACAGACTGAAATATTGATTTTTTGGACAATGGATAAGATCATGCTTTCTGTCCGAGTTTCAGCAACTGAATTCGAATAGGATGATAAACATTAAAAGACACTATAAACTTTTAAGCCTTAAATATTAATAAAAGTCTAAAAAATAGCAATGTTGTTTGGCTCTCCTGAACATTTTGAATTTGCGATATGGGTTATTTGTGAAAACCAAATATGGGCATCTCCCAAAAAAAGTCTACCAAAAATATGAAATCAGACCACACACTCATAGCTTTTAACTTTATGTGTTTCCTATTTCGACAATTTTTTAATATGAAACTTGAAGTTAGCTTGTCCTCTTTTATTTTTATTAAATGTTGAAGTGTTATAACGAGAATTACTATCTTTTTTTACTACGCGTGGAAATATTTGTAGCGTCCGTATTTCTGCTGTACCTAATTAAAAAAATCTATGAGATAATTCTCATATTTCATAAATCTACGAACAAATATATCCTTCATTTACATGTATATATGGAAAAACAAAGTTCTCAAAAAATCGCCGAACCTTGTATATTTCTATAAGAGCTTTAAAAGTACTTCTGTTTTTGTAGCGTCCGTTTCAATGTAAAATTGTTTATAATTTTGAATTAATTTGTACTAAATCCTGACGATATATTTTTAAAATGTAGTACTCTTTAAGCGCTTTAGAACACTAAAAAGGCTAATCGACTTTTTCAGTTTCTTTCTTGTTTTTGGCGTAGTTTAAGGCGTGCGAATGTCGCATCCGGGCTACAGGGAGATGCCCATATAATGAAGGGACTTTTTTGAACGTCAAAGAGGCAAAAGTGGACCATGTCATTTTATTACGTTTTCTTTATTCACTAGCAGTGCCCACTATCCACTATCCAGTTTTTTTTCAGTTTTATCCATCTCTGTTTTTTTGATATTATTTATTGAATTTTATTTTGATAGATATAGATAAATATAAAGCAGTAATTTGAAAACCTCTTGTTAGATAGCACTCATACACAATTAAAGGAATGCGTTTGTTGAATTGCACTATTTTAGCTGAACTCCATTCTTATGTATTATTTTTATAATTTTTTACCTAGTTTCGAAGAAAGAATTACTACCGCAGAGCCTTTTAAATCTTCGATATCAGATTTCCAGATGCAGCCTTCCATTTTATAATTTGTTGCACCTCTTTCCCAAAAAGTACACATTTTGAAAAATCACTATCTTCCCTAAGAGCACCATTTTAATACCTTTTCGTCCCGTGAAAAATTCAATTCTAATGCACTTCTACGTGGTCAGAGGAATTTACATACCAAATTTCATGATTCTAGCTGCAATACTTTAGTTGGTACCATTTGTATCCTTTTTTGTCCCGCTCGCTCTTTAAATGTGCAAAATTGCATTTATGCGGTGAGAGGGATTTACATACCAATTTCACGATTCTAGCTACAATACTATAGTTGGTACCATTTTATGCCTTTTTGTCCCGCTCACTCATTAAAAGTTCAAATTCCAAAGTATCAATTTATGTTGCCCGTCTACGTGGTCGTACCATTTTTATCCCTTTTTGTCTCGCCCATCCATAAATTTCGAAAAATCCATTTAATCCATAAAAAACGATTTTCACGAATATAGTTGCATTACTTAGTTTGGTACCATTTTTAATCCTTTTTTGTCTTCCTTAAAAATACAAATTTCGGAAAATCTCTGTTTGCAGTTCGTCTACATGGCCAGTGCCAGTGCTACTGCCGTTTAGTCAAGACGAAGGTTCGATGTTTATCTCTTTTTGACACATTTTACCCCCTAAAAGTACGAATTTTGTAATTTCTTAGTTGGCGTCTACGTAATATTTGGGAACTACCCTGAAAATTTCATGACCCTGGCTTCAGCCTTTTGGCATGAGAAATAGTAACTTTTGAAACGGCAAAACGCCGAGACATGTCAACTTAATTTTAGTTTGTAGAATCGAAAGATGACACCAAAGTCGAGAGATATTGTATTTTCTCTCAGATCAGATCATTCATATTTTGTGTTAAATATTTTATTATATTTTGAAAAATAAGTTATGGCTTTAACATCAATTAATATAGATAGAATAAAGCAAATTAGATCCACTTGATCCAGTTGATCTTAGGACGATTTTCTCAGCAAAGGGAGCATAGCAAGTGAGAATGTCTTGTTCTGTTTGATTATTTTGCACTATATTGATTGAAATTTGCAGTTCTCTTACTTTTTGCGGCAACATGAGCTGCGTATGCGTAAAAAACCGACGCCACTGATATAGGTCAAGTGTTCATACCTAATTTACCTAATTTGTCCCTAAATATACGAATATCAAAAATAGCGTTTATGCTAAATAGAGTCTTCGCAATGTATTTTCATTCTAGCTTTTTATTCTGGAATATATTCATGATTATCCATTTTCAATAAGTATATATTTCACTTGTTTGGTTCCATATATTTCCAAGGTGTTTTGCATTTAAAGTTATTGTTTTATTTTCTAGTTGAATTGTGCGACTTTTGTATTCGATTTAAATTGCCATTCCTTCATGTTTATTTTTGAACTAAACTTCGTGATATTTATTTTTATTAAAATCCAAATAAACTGTCCTGAAACAGAGTTTATCCAAGCGTTTCTAACAGATTAGATTAATATTGTGATACTTCAGTGCCTCTGAGCACTATGACTTAAATCTATTGCATTTGTATCTTTTTCGCATTTATCTACCCAAGTAAGTATGTATGTATGTAATTATATGTATACACACTCTGTATGCTTTTTTGCCACATCGTCTGAGCAGAATATTTTTATGTTCTCTCTCCTTTTTCTTAGTTTTTTATTCGCAGGTTCATACTGCACACACACCCACCAACCCACACTTACACGGTAGCCAGTCACCTGCCATTAACCGAATTTTTTCATTCTCTTAATTTCCGTCTACAAAATCATGCTGTGAAAAAATATTTAGTTTACATTTGTATAAGTGTGATTTTTTCCCCATCTAGTTAATGTATAAGAAAACCGAGGGCAAATGCGAACCCGTACCCCTATCATATAACACATAGTCGCCTTCGTTCGACGTACACGAAACCGATGTGATACAATTTTCCAAACCACTGCTCCCATCTTCTCAATAAATTTGTTAAAGTATTTTTTCGCCGTAGGACTACCAACAAGTTGTTGGTTATTTTGAATTGCCACGAAAAAACTGCATCTAATGGCAACTCCTAAATGTCTGGCGTTTTTTCTGAAGTAGTAAATAAGGTTGGACATTTTGTGTGTACACACCTGTTGTAGGGGAAATTATATTAAAATTTAATGCTCGGCTATATATATCGTATGAAGAGTCTCGCACTTTGGTGATTTTTATAGTAGTCTATGCTAAATGGAGTTACAAGTCCACAGATAATATTGCATCGCGGTATGAAGAACAATTAAAAATGTCAGATTTTTGACACAAAAACTCTTCTCACTCACTTCTTCAGATTTCTAACAGGCAAAAACCGATTAGCCATGCGAAGAACATGGATTTTTGAAGATTAATGCCACAAACACACAAAGACCATCCCTTGGTCCAATATTTATGTCGCAACACTGATCTAAAGTTAAGTAGATCAATGTTGTCAAAAACCACTTCGAGGTACAACGCATTTTCGCTAGCTTATTTGCCAACAAATGCTAGCTTATCAAATGAAACGCGTCTATTGTTTTTCAAGTTCAAACTCTTGATCAAATGTGTCGTGCTACGAACAGCTGGGCGCTGTCATGATTAATTGAACTAATATCTTGTTCGATACAATCATTCACACGTCTGCAGTTAATTGCAATGACTCGATGTGAATTATCATTCTCTCAGTTGCAAATCTGGATGATCGCACAGGTCATCTTTATATTTGGCCCACAAATCTTCTGGTTGCCAAGGCAAACCTACATAGATAATTCACGAAAACGAAGTTGGTGATTGATGAGAATTTGACGGCTATTCTAATGATCGTCATTCTGTAGCAATCGCAAATTTTTTCGGTGACTAATACCAAACGTTAAATGGATTGATGATTTAATAAAGAACTCAGTTATTCTAAATGGAATTCCTCTCGAAGAAGGCGTGAAGCAATCCAAAACATATTCCGAATAAACGCCAGTATAATTCACGAAAAAAACAAAGTTACCAAATTGATGAAATGGAATTGAAACTGGAATAAAATAACTCTACCAAAAACATTTAAGATACTATGTGTAAAATTTTTTTTAGAAGAACATTTTCTGAGATTTTCAGAAAAATCGGATTATTATTATTGCCCGGTAATTTTTTTATTTTTCATATTTGATAAAATACTTTAAATAGAAATATTTACTCTTGTCTTAGAATAACACAGTGCAACACGAAAAAATATAACCATATACGGACTCCACTACGTGATAAAATAAACCAAAAAAGACCCGCGTCTCCCAGTTTGGCCAAAAGTCATGCAATTTTTATGGGCCCCAAAGACTTGGGACCTCGGTGCCATCTTTGCAAAAAGTTATCTTTTTCTCTCTTCTTCCCCTGTTCAGGTCCGTAGGTAGCAAACCGTTCAAAATTCAAGGAAATAATCATCTACAAAAATTTACCTAAGATCTCAGTAAACAACTTTCTAGAACATATGAATTTCCTAGGAATGATTCTTAACACCGTATAGGTAGGAAAAATATATCTTGCAGGACAGTTTCTGTTAGTGGTCAGTCCGACTACAGTGCGTATGAGTGATATTATCCTTGTTCAACAGTACTTATACGCTACCTACACACACTAAAGCCTATTTGAGTTGTTCGACGACATTTGCGATTTTGACTTTGGAAATGTTTTTTTAATTTTATATATTCACAATTTTATGACAAGAGCTACAACTTTGCCTCAAAAAGTAAAGATATGAGCCTGAGAAGTGATCACTTTTTGCAAAAATGACACATCTTTAGGATCTATAAAAAAGTGTAAAGTGGCCCAAAGTCCAAACTGGGAGACATGGGTCTTTTTTTGGTCTTTTATCACGTAGTGGTGTCCGTATATGGTTATGTTTCCATGACTTAAAAAATACACACAGTGTAACGTACTGGTCGAATTGTTGAAGGTTTTTTCATATTATGTGGAAGTATTTTGTAAAAATAGATATAATCAATATCTTTCGATTGATGTCTAAATGATAAACAACGGAAGGAAATTGACGCCGCAGCCCACGTCTTTGCAAAAAGAGTTACAAAAATGTTTTTAAACTATTTTCACAAACATAGAGCCAGTAATTTTTCCACCAATTTTCATTACACTGTGCTAAAAAACTAAGCAGAAAACTCTAGAAAGTGATAATATTTCATTAATATTTAAAATTCGTCAAAATGATAAAAACGACGAAAAATATCTAGGTTTTCCGTTTTTACCAAAAAAAAAACTACCCGAATACCAACCAATTTACATAACAATGAAAAATTATTAGATTTTCCTTTTTTAAACACCCGAATGTCTATAAAATTACATAAAATTCATCTAAACTAATAAAAATGAAAAAAAAAAAAACGTTAAAATAATGAAAACGACGCCAAAGTAACTAGATTTTCTATTTTTTCGAAAAATTACCCGAATATCAATAAAAATAATAACAATAAAAAAATTATTAGATTTTCGCTTTTTTAACACCTTAAAATGGTAAAAACGATGCAAAAATTACTTGATTTTCCATTTTTTAACCTGAATACCAATACAAATACATAAATTCATCAAAAAGCATGGTGATAATTTTCAAAAAAAAATCCCCAATTTTAGAACACATTTTCCCCATTGTGGGATTTTTTTTTTAAATTGATACCCGAATACCAATACAAATACATGAATTCATCAAAACAAATAAAAATGAAGAAAAGCGTCAAAATGGTGAAAACGATAAAAAAATTGCAAGATTTTCCTTTTTTTCCGAAAAAATACCCAAAATACCAATGAACATAAATCAAAAAGCGTGGTGATAATTTTCATAAAAATTCCCCAATTTTGGAACACATTTTCCCATAATAATGGGAAATAAAAAAATACTAGATTTTCCTTTTTTCCGAAAAAATACCCAATATACCAATAAACATAAATTAAAAAGCTTGGTGATAATTTTCATAAAAAATCCCCAATTTTGGAACACATTTTCCCATTTTGCCTTTTTTTTTATTATTTTTATATGTTTTGATGAATTTCATGTATTTTTATTGGACTTCAATTCTTGGAAAAAGTACCGATTTTGACTGGAAACTGTATGGAAAATTAAAATTTTAGGCGAAGGCTACAAAAATGGTACCAACCAAATGGCTGCAGATAGAATTATGAACTTATACACTATGTATATTAGACTAGGTCGTGGCCCATACAATTGGAAAAACAATTTCCAGTCACCCCACGAAAATAAAGTTTGGATTGTTTAATAATGATTTGCAAAATATTTCGTTCCAAGATCAAGCCTAGATCTGTGAGCTAAAAGCTCCTAAAAATACCCATAAAAATCGTGTTTTTCTCGTGTATTTTTTTGTGCTAAATTTTTCATTTCTCTTTTTTGTAAAAATGCTGGCTCTGAGAATCCATCTCCTGTATAAAATTATTTTACAAACATGGAGTAAGTGACATTTTTTGTCATACGATATTCTTCATTTAGGCATAAGCTTTTTCAAAAGTTTTTAGCTGTCATCTTGAAAAGCCGCAAAAAAATCAATATAAACGTCCAATAATACGACCACAGAGTTATTCTAAGACAAGAATACAAATTTTTATTTAAAGTCTTTCCAAGGGTCTATTAATTCTGAACAAAATTGGACAAAAATGCAACATTAAAAAATTACACGGGAATAATATGATTTTTGGAGGTGTTTTCAGGAGCGTTAACCTCACAGATGGCTTGACCCAGTGACAAAATATTTTGCAGATCATCATTAAACAACCCAATCTTCTTTTCTGTGGGGTGACCGCTACAATCTATTTTCCTGAATAATGTATATATGTATATTATTATATATTTCGTATATATGTATATTATACTAAAAAGTATTTGTTTCACAGTTAATACCACATGTTTTGAAGAATAATGAAGGATTAAAATTTTTGATTTTTTGTTCCTCTTCCTAAAGCAAAAATATTTATATTATTACATAATATAATGTCAAGTCTTATTAAACGCAAACTGAACAGAAATGTCATAGCAAACTTCTCAAGTATATATTTAAATTGTCCTTGGTATACCAAGTGTAATGTGTATGCTTTGCCGATCTACCAGTCTAATGGAATTACACTTTCGCAGCAGTTTCTCTGATTCCACCTTCATCACCAGCACCACCTGCTTAATATGTGTATCGAGTTTGTTTTTTCGTTCGTTACAATATTGTTAATTCACTATTTCGTTTTTATGTATCGCTGGAGTTTTTTCTTTGCTCGCATTTATTTATTTCATATTACATTTTCCACTGTCATTCCACTCGGCATCTAATCCTTACTCCCGAACATACAAAAAGTCAAGTGTCTTTGGCTTGTCCATGGCCTCAGTTGTAGTAGGAGTGAGTCCTACACTGAGTGTACTTCCTTGTTGCCACCCCAAACACCCGCCTCCACTGACAAACACACACACACATATATACATAGAAATTTAGTGGGTGTGAATAGGTGTGTTGATCGTCGTCCTTGCTGCTGACTTCCTTGTGTCCTCATTTTGTAATACCGAAATTCCCGACTATGGTACTCTCTACGTCTCACAGCCACTCAAAATATATGTGTATGTATACACTTTACGTATACACACACGTACACAGTGCGAGCGCAGTGCAGTTGACCCCAACCTGTTGCCACCAACCAACAGCAAGACCGTCATCGTTGATGTTCTTGTTGATGACGACAATTTTCGTGATTATTCGCAAAAAACTTGTACGACACACTGCTCACGAAAAAACTGCATTAGTGTGAAGCAACATGTTGCTGTATGTATGTATTTTTGCATTGGGTGGGGGTTTTTTCTCTGTACCACCATGGCATGGGAGGTAGGAGGGAAAAGGCGTTGAGGCGATGCCTCTCAAGACTTGTTCACAGCCACAGGATAATGCAGTACAGTGAACGGCAAAGAAGTTGGGCCACCATCGTACGCGAACACCATAATCGAGCTGTTTTCGTTGGCCACCCCAACATATATTGGGCGAAGGCATCGAAATAGAGCAACACGCACAGTGTTCGTAATAGTAAATTCGTAATAATTGCGTATTTCCTTAACTACAAAAGAGAAGGACGGAGAAAAGGAAAAAATAAAGTCAAAAT
Source organism: Polietes domitor (assembly GCA_947397865.1). Lineage (NCBI taxonomy): Eukaryota > Metazoa > Arthropoda > Insecta > Diptera > Muscidae > Polietes > Polietes domitor. The sequence continues at coordinate 163,556,190 of OX377618.1, forward strand.
TTATTGGTAAACCATACTAATTTAATTAATTTATTAGTGGACCTTTTTTGGGCGGTGCACATACTTTAAAATTAAGAATATCTGTTGCAATATGTGGCGTATTGCTAAATCGACTAAGCTAGTGCTTCTAATCCGATCGGTTTACTCTAAGGTGGGTCAAGCTCGATTATTTCCTATTCCACGAAATGATATAGGCTCCTTTTAAATGTGATTTGACACTGCTATAAAAATACAAAATTTAAATGAATTCATTTTCAAGTTAACTTGTGTTTTAAACAATAAAAACATCAGCCGCATTGGATTATATCCCGATTTTGAAAATAGACATTATCCTGTTGCCTATAATTTAGTTTTTTACCGACCTCTTCGCCAATGTAAAACGATTGTGAATCATTGAGCGTGATGAGAATTTTGTCTAAAGATTTGAGATTGTTAGCACAAAGTTTTCACATTTCTCAGTGATAGAAATCGATTGAACATTCTCGTTATCAATTCTCTGATTGGACACCTTGTCACGCAAATACAGCTAAATCCAAAAGGCTCTCTCCAAAAAAGAATTTCTTTTAGATAAAATTATAACGATCGATATAAAAATCGGTAAATATTTTGTCTAAAATTGTGGTTAAATAGCGCGAAAAATCCCTTTGTTAATTAAATAACGAAGAAAACAAGGTCTTTTTGAAATAAAATCTATATTAATTTTCATAGATTTTTTCGTGTAGGCAAAAAATATATTTTTGACACAAACAAATCAATTTTTTCGAGCTTTTTGAAGACTGTTTCTATGTGAAATTCACAACTATTGAAACCATTGCAATTACCTTTAATTAGACATACATAGCGGGTGTAATCGCGCCTATATTTCCGAAACTAGAGTACAAATGTTAAAAGACCTTCGACGAAAATTTAAATTTTTGTTAAAAACATTACAAAATATCCATACTTTTTTTCGTGTTGGTTTTAGAATTCACTATTTCTCAATACCAACAGAAACTACTTTTTAGGTCTCGAACACAAAATTGTATGTTTTGTTATTTGACAGGACAGATTCAGGAGTGTATCTATCAAAGGCCTTTCAAACAAGGTTTAAAATTTTAATTTAATTACAAAGTATAAGGATTTGAATATACACTTTTCAGCCGGATTTAACTTTTTTGTTGATATTGCATTACCTATATTTCTGGAAATAAAATTTTACGATTTTTTCCTAAAGCACGTAATTTTTCAAGAATAATTTTTCCTAAGATTTTCAGAAAAATCGCAGCCGTTTGAAAATTGTGCTGCCGGTTTTACATGGAATAACTCATAAACACAAAACGGAGCCATTCATTATGAAATATGTTTCAATTGATTTATTCATTCGGCTTATTCGAACTTGTTGGGGCGTTCCTAATGTAGCTCACTTGGTATCTCTACAATTCCTTGATATGAACCTATGCCCTAGCACCGAAGTTAGGTGCATATCGAACATTTGATCAATCTTCTCGATAGGTACGTCAGTCTATGGGAGCGCTTGTATTTATGAGCACCAAGTCCTCAGATGACGTGCTAACTAACTAATACATGTTTCTGGTAAGGATTTCTTAATATAACTTTCGTCTTTATATGACCTAGATTAAAAAAAGATAGCCGCAATATTGGTGTGACCAAAAACTATTTATACAAATTATATTATTTGAAACACTAAAATAGATAGCGGGGCATCCTGATTAGTCAAAGCAGCAACTACGACTTTCAAAACACTTAAAGTTTACACTCTGAACACACTCTGTTTGCCCGGTTAGCTTGTCAGAAACATAAAGATCAAGTGAATAAACACCGTTAATTCTTATTTACATGGCTTTGTAAAAAGCATATGTTTATTGAGAGTGCTACAAACGGTTAAGGGGCCGTATTAGTTATATTTATTAAACATAATATTACTCATTCGCCTTGTTAACGGACTGCGTTCAAATTTAATAGTTTCAAATATTTTTCTTTTATATTTTTGTGAAATGGAGTGCAAACCAAGAAATATGGAAAATAAAAAAATAATTTATATTTAATATTCGTCGAAATAATTACAAAATTAATAAATGGGCGAAACATTAGGAAATTATTGAAACAATAAATAATATTTTAAATCAAAGGTTATTTCTAATTAATTTTTTTAAGACGCATGTTGAGTAGATCATTCATGTAGAATAAACATATAGTCCAGCTGTTCTGAGCTTCTTTTCTCATTGGGTCATTTTTTGGTCGTATGAAGCAGTATACTAAGTGAATTAAATATTATAAGTTAATGTCTGCGAGAATTGTTATTGTCAGAACTATATTGTGGAATTTTATGAGGAGCATTTTTGTGGAAGATCTTAAACCTCTAGGTCCTCACTTTATGGCTCAATTTGATCCTTTATTTTCCAGAAAATCAAAAATCTCCATTCAAAAAGGAAATTTAAGGATTGAAATGTACTATGAAAAAATTGCCAAACAATTTCAGTGGAGGTCTTCAAAGACACCAAAGTTGTAAATAAAGATCACCACACTTAAACTTATATACTACAATTATTTTGATTGATTTATTTGAATTGATCGTAATAATTGACGTGTTTTATTTACAAACAATAGGATTTTCCGCCTAACGATATTTATTGGATAAAATGTCAAGATTTGGCCGCTAACTAATTACTCCACAAGCACTTAATTTTGTTAGGTTGTCATTTTTAGAACAAACATTATGTCGCTAAAATACTTCAAAGCAGAGGTTTTATTAGAATAAATTTTTTAACACTTATAATTTTAAATATTTATGGTTTCTGATTTGTTAGCTATTATTTGAAATCCAAAACATTTTTTTAATTCTAAAATGCTGAAGATTTTCACGTTTGTAAAACTCGCCGATTAATAATCATAATTTTCAATTTTATTATGTAACATAGATATTTGAAACCACTGCACTATGGTCCCACATCCATATTTTTTGGCAGAAATTCAAAAAATGTAAATTGTATATATACATATACATATATTTGTATATATGTGTAGTATATATTTTCATAATGGCAACACTCCAAGCGATCTAGAAAATGTATTGGAAAAAACTAGGTTGCGACACTGCAAGCCTGATAGATCCTAAAAGTTTGCCGTTGAAACAAGTGGGATTAATTCGGGTCTAAAGCAGTTATACAAATTACTAAAAATTAAGGCGTAAAAAGAAAATAATAAAATGACTAAATTATTTAAATTGAAGGTCTGCGTAAGTAGTTTAAAAACTATTCTTAACATCTTGTGATTACTGTAGTATTGTCAGTTTTCTGAAGTGTTGTAATTTTGTGATTCGTAGTGAGCATAACCTATAAATGTCGTGGTCCATATGTAATATGTAGGAATCAACTTGCCTCAAAGTGTAAATGTGAAAGTGTTCGCCTGACTGTGTAGTTTATGGTGGAAATAATAGGTCGTCAGCATTTTCGATTAACCATAGTACACACATTTGATCATATCTCTGACTCAGATCTGTGTATGAGACCCATCAACATCTCATTTTAAAGGTATTGCAAGTACCTTTAAAATGATATATAAAGTCATTCACTTTTCTGTATACATATAGACATTTTATATTATTTCCTGAAATAATTATTTAAATTTTAGTGTCAAGTAGAATATTTGTATATTTTGCTTTTGTTATAATGTTCAGAAAAACATTGTTCGTCAAAGCGAAACAAGTTTCTTTCTTTTAAGCTTTCATAAAATTTTATTTTTTTTTTCATCCTGTACAGGGTGATAATTATGTTGGTTATATATTGAGTTTATATAGGAGGTGATAGTGGGCGTGGTCCGATCGGCCCAATTTTATTTTTAAGTATGTTATGTCTAACAAATGTGCAAAATTACTAGATTGTATCTTTATTTTTCGACTTTATGCCACAAAAAAATGATTTGGGACCACTGTGCACTATTCGACGACTCCCCGTCGAACTGTTTAAGGACACACGATAAAAGGAAATGCTCCTAAACACGAAGAATTGGATAAACCTTCATTGGTTTGTGGCAAGCAATATTTGGGCGTCACACACAAACACAGCTTCGCCACATTTGGCTATTCCAACTTTCATGAAACTATTCGCATGTACGCCAATATACGATGCTTGGGGTGGCTTGACTACGTGTTGGTTGGGACAGCCTGTACGGCAGTGTTTTACCAAAACCAAGGGATAAGAAACACAAGAAGGACGACACTGACGAAGTTGATGTTCATGATGTTACTGCAGATGTAGTCGTTGGATTGAGGCAGGACGAGCAAAATGGATGGTGGTGATGTTACTGGGCTTGGTTTTGCTTTGCACTGCGATGCTTTGCTGTGGTGTGGTGTGGCAGCGTTCTGTTGTTTCGTTGTTGGTGTTGTATTTAATGTGCATCCACTTGTGGATTCAAGGAAGAGTCAGCTGCTGGAAATAGTTTATTTTAGTTTTTTTCTTTTATTTTTTTTCTCTTATATTATTATTTTCTTTTACGTAAAAGTTTTTTCATCTGTAGAATTTTTTGGTCGTTCAGTCGAAGTTTTGCTTTGTGTCTTTAGGCAGTGGCGGGGGCGGGGCTGGGAACTCATTAAGAGGGCCGTGGATATTTCAACTAACTAAAGTTGTTCGTATAATGACTATAAAGGTGGCTAATATAGTTGGGTCAGGCGATCGGCATCTGAAAGCTTTAGAGCTCACCAACCTTTCTTTCTGCCGATTTGGTAAGGTCCCCGTTATCTTTGGAGCAAAGGGTTAACCGCCTATAGTTTTTGGACAGGCAAGCTTGAGCCATGAATCGAAAATAAAATAAATACATGCTCCTGTGAAAGTGATCTACTTGAATTGAATTTATTATCAAAACAATCGCTTCTATTTTCATAACTGACTTATGGTTCGTTACCACCCTATTATCCATCAGTACGTTGAAACATGCCTACTAAACTTCCAGACTTTGTGCTCTTACCATCTACACAGTAATGAATGTATTGAAAAGCGTTAATTTTTACATCTCCAAAATGTAAAAAGAATTTAGCAAAATATGAATAAGAATAATACGGGGCGACAAAATTCCACAGAGAAAATATTCTTGAATATTTCAGGCGAAAGAAATAAAATTTGCAATCTCCAGCTAAGGGGACATGTGAAATTGGTTAACAATAATTAAACCCATATTTTTGAAAAAAAAAAATTAATGTAATTCACATGCCTTAAGCAGCATGAAGTTCCTAAATGGTTCCTGGCTAGCTACAACCCTGCGACTTGCCTGCGCTCGGTGTGTAATAGAAAGATGAAAAAACGGAATCTACCAAATATATCAGTTTGTCGACAACAAAGAAAAAGCAAAGCAGGAAGAAAAGCAGCAAACGTTTTAGCATGAATTTTATATAGAAAAAAATAAGGGAGCAAAAAAACGCATGCACATTATAAGGACCATAGTATGGTTGTTGTGGGGTGGTGTGTGGGTTGTCGACTGATGGCAGGGCCATCATTGGGTTCGGTAATAATGACGATGGCACCCATTCCGACAATCTGGCAAGCCAATGGCACGAACGTGGTGTGAGAGTGCTGCACATAGACGGCGAAAGCGATTGGCGATAGAAATTTTGTTGTAGCAACAAAAAAGAATTATTCGTTCATACCTACAAATATAGCGAAATAGCAGTGGCAGTAACAGCAACAACAACAACAGCTAGGTCTACGAATTTGGGAGAATAACAAAAAACCGGGTAAAAAACCACTAACAACAACAGCAAACGAAATGTGCACATTTACACACACACACGAATACACCAATACACAGAGATGAACAGAATGACTACTCCATACACCCAAACCACAGGAAGGACTACAACGCACAGTGGGTGTAACCGAACAATTACAGTAATGTTTCCCCAAACTCACGAATAGTGAGTTGCTTTCCAACGAACCCCTTAATCGCATCAAAAATGCGGAAGATATTCGCATTCATAAAATATATAATATAAGGAACTTCTTCATCATGACCTTTACTTTGTACTCTAGTTTTTCAAAACTTTTATGCAAAATTTGTACGCCCATTGTTCTCTTTGGATGTATTTATAGAAGTGCTGAACTTTTGAAATTAAATTATGAATAATAACTGACTGAACTGATAATTGACTGACGGAAGCTGCCGACTATATGATACCCTCTACTTTCTACTGCATTATAATTCGCTGGAAAAAGTGGAATCGGTAAGAACATTTGTACTATATATTAGAGTGGCTTCAAAATAAAAGTAGTGGATGTTCCCGACTAAAATGAAAGATTGGTTTGTTTTATGTGTTCTCCCAAAATATTTCGCTTTTATCATTGCCCGTTCGTGAGCTGGACGCGTTCAAAATAACCTCTATAAATCAGGGTTTTCTTGAATAAAGTTCACGGTGAGAATTGTATTTAGAAAAAACCTGCCAGAAATTAAAATCTGGTCGGAGCCTTATCAAACCACATCAAAAACTTGCATTTTAATCAAGAATCAAGAATTTAATCAAGAATTTAATCAAGGTAGAATTTTAACATTTTTGTGCAATTTTTGTTGCATTTTTTATAAAAACCGCAATAACTTCCATGTTTTTAGTTAGATTTGTGTTTTTGTTGCATCGTTGAAGAGGTATTGATGACCAATTTAAATTTTTAGAACTTCCTAACCCATTAAGGGCCGACAATTTTTTCTTACTATTTGTTCTCAGTGGGTTAAATGTCATGTAAAAACTGAAATATGGAATTATTTGCATCGTAAACATATTCTAGTCTTACAAAAAGCTAATTTTTGAAAAATAACATGTGAAATGTTGGTCTTTCAATGGATAAATTGGGAGGAAAACTTCACATAAGATGTTACAATAAAACCGTGCGACATGATTTTCCTCCCAAGAACGAGATTATGTAGAAGTGAAACTATAGGTCATTAATAGGAAAAGTCATACTCAGTTTTTTATTTCGTGTTTGTTTGTCTTTTCTACAGGACTTTTAATTTCCACAGGATGTAAATGTTTCAATAATTTAGTTTCGTACTTTTGCGTATCATACAATGGCGATATGGGTATCAAATGAAAGAGAAGAAAATCTGCTAAATATACTTTTAATTTCATGCGTCTACCTATGTTAATTTAGCATTAACAACCATTTCAATTTTTCCCCTTTATAAAGTTTATGTAGATTATTCATGTTTTATTTTTTAAGGGAGAAAATTTGAAATAGTTGATTTTTCTTTCCAAAAATTTGCTTTATATAAGACTAGAATGTGTTTACGATGCAAATAACCGCATATTTCAGTTTTTACTTCACATTTAACCAACTGAGTATTAACAGTATGAAAAAATTTGCGGCCCTTAATGGGTTAGCAAATTCTAAAAATTGCAATTGGTTATCAATACCTCTCCAACGAGCCCCTAAAAACATAAATCGAACTAAAAATGTGAAAGTTATGGCTGTTTTTATAAAAAAATGCATCAAAAATTGCACTAAAACAGTATTAATTTTTGATGCATTTTTTATAAAAAACGGCAATAACTTCCACATTTTTAGCGGTTTTTTTCTCAATACCATTTTCATGGTGAATTTTATTGAAGAAAACCCTGATTTATTGAGGTTATTTTGAATGCGTCCAGCTCACGAATGGACAATGATAAACGCGAAATATTTTGGGAGAACACATAAAACAAACCAATCTTTCATTTTAGTCGGGAACATCAACAACATTTTTTCCTTCCTCACAAAAGAAGACACTCTAATATATATATATATATATATATATATCAAACCATTGTATAATAATATAAGACTGAACCGATTTAACCCATTTTCACCATCGATATCTATTATATTTCTATATTCTATTGCAAATATAAGGTGTTGCGCCAAATTTTAAGAAATCCGGAAAAAGTCAAATCGAAGAAAATCAAATTTGAAGAAAATCTGACGAAATATGTGGAAAAAGTCGAGCTAGGAGGGAAAAAATCTGAACCAATTACAATTTAATAGCGTTCGTTCTTATAATTGTGTCCTGTACTTTGATTGTAAGAGTTGATGAACAGACTCAACGATGATTAAAACTCAAACATTGATTCTAAGTAGATCGATATAATAAACGATGGGTATATCTCGTTTCCTTTTGGGTGGTATAAATTCCATTTCAACGGGAATTTTGGATCTTTGCAACAATTGCAGCTTTTTTCGTGATTGACTACTAGCGACATTGGTTCTTAATACACATGCAAAAAATCCGCTGGATCCGTTGGATAGATCGCGAGAAAATTACAAAACAAAAATGTCATTTTAGCTACATCTCCCGCGAAAATTATCATTTTGCAAAAATATACAATTTATATTTTTTGTTTGCCGTGCTCTACTGAAATACACAATCTTTTTGTCGTAAAATATCGATTTTCCAAAAAAACATGGACTAATTTTAACCCTAGTAATTTTGTAGTATAATTTAGCTATTTACGCGTAAAGAGCTTTATTTACATGTTTGTAGGGACTTTTCTTGATTTTATCGAAAAAAAAGTGTAAAATTGACCCATAAAGAGAGGAGGTATTTTAATTTTGAAGGCGGATTTGGCGGTGGAAATTTTAAAGCTAGATATGGATGGTTATGCCGATTTAAGAGAAGATTCGATATTCGATTATTAAAGCAAAGCGGAGAAAAACTATCGTCAAGAACTGATTCAGTGCAGCCTATCAGAGGAAAGTTCATGCATATTGTTGCCAAACACAATATGCCATCTTTAATGCGCTTTATTGAATAATGATATCCGAGAACACATATCGAGCCCTAGTTGCAAAAAAGACTTAAACATCAACATTTTTATTTGTCATTCTTTTGCTGAAAGTAATGTACAGCTTTACAAAGTTCCGCTACGGAGTATATATTGTGCTTATATATCTAATTCCATAGTAGTACACACTCATAAAGCTATGGTAAATTATAAAAACCTTCTCCTATATAACTTTGTTGATGGCGCTTACGTCTTTTTGGCAAATACAGCTCGATATGTATGTACACGTTGGATAAAAGAGTGTTCCTGGAAGAAAAATTTAGAAGCAAAGTATATCGTTGCTTGTGTGCCAACGATAAGAAAATAACAAGTAAATAAGTTTCAGTCGGTTAAACCGACTTATATTTACCCTCACTCTCAGAGAACTTGTGTATGGATGGACTTACATTTTACTTAGTGCCGGATTATGTGTTGGTGGCAATTGGACCCAGCTTCCACATTCGTTAATAATTTTAAAAACATTATCAACTATGAAGTCATAATGGATTTCAGGCACCGGTATATAAGTTATAAAGGGTTTAATTTTACTTAGGTACTAGAAGGGGCGTAGCTAAAGCATACATATTTTTAGGTTTAATCTATATATATTTAAAAATCAATGTGTGTCTGTATGTTTCGTATGGGTCGCCAAACCGGTGGATCGATTCGTCTGAACATTTTACTGTATCTAACTTCTGGACAGAGAATGGTTCCTGGATATACTAAGTCATGATATGACAAAGGGGGTGGTACCTCACACACAAAAAATATTTTAAAACTATCAAAAATTACTCTTTTTATCTTCTAAAGCATACGAAGTAGGGGAATAGGGAAATATAATCCTGAATTGACTATCCGTATGGAAGTTATATCGGTTTTATTTTAACCTAGGCTTATTCCACTTTGTGTGGGAGGTACTAGAAGGGGTGCGGCGATATCGCCCACATTTCAAGTGTATCAAACGTCCATAAAAGCATTGTCAAAGGTCAAATTTCAATGTATTCCGACCATCCGTGTATAAGTTATAACCGCTTTAATTTTAAGTAGGTTGCGGTGATTTGTGTGGGAGGTACCAGATGGGACGTGGCCAAACCCGACATATCCTGCAAGCTTAAAGTGCCTATAAAAACTTTATCATATACCATAATATAGCTAAATCCGACAATCCGTGTGGAAATAAAAACCAATGTATTTAACATAGCAATATGGACCACTTGGTCGCCCATTTTGGAACTTAAACTAAGTTTGGAAAAAATATTATCATGTTCAAAGTTTGAATTGAACGTTACACCCCTTATGCAACCTATGGATCAGAACGCGATTCTTTTGCTAAATTTGCCTTATAAAAATAATCTCCTATTTAGACTTATATCATCAGGAGCTCACGACGTTTTAGAGAAATTAAGGAAATAAAAAAATATATAAAAAACAGAAATGTTCCTAAGCTTCTCCGATTTTAAAGAAAGCTTGTAATTATGTACTTCTGAACAAAAACTAACACAATTCCCGATTTTTGATCAACCTTAGTGTATATAATTTAATATATTTTGAAAAAAACGGAAAGTGAAGTTTTATTTTCCTTATTCAGAAACACAAATACGGAAATTCACAAATTTCGATATGGACAATTTCGATCAATCAATTTCTGAAAGTTCAGTGACGTTTATTTGCATAAAATTTCATAAGCAATTTCCTCTACAATCCTGATTGAACTGGGCGTTACCATTGAAGAATTTCATGTGAAAACAACTGAACCAATGATTTTGATGAAATTTCCCTGTGTATTTGTATGGAGATACTGCAATCAGTATTTCAAAAGCAGTATATTCGATTAAAACGTCATGCAACTTCCATCGCTTAGAACCACTGTGCAAAGCTGCAACCAACTATTCCAATCGCAGCAACAAGGATGGGACGAATAGAAGGCAAATACCAAAACTATGGCACAATATGCAATGAGCAGAGCCGAGCTGTGCTGTGTTCTATTTTTCATTTTCGTATCCTTTTTTCGTACTTTCTGCCAAAACGAGAAGGAGCACAACGATGTTGTTGCATGTGTCCATACATATATATATATATACGTAAGTGTGTATCTGTGTGCGTGTGTGTGCTTTACTGTATTAAGGATGAATTAGTGGTGGTGGGAGTGGAGTCTGTACTGTATATGCTTACTCGCACACACACACACACACGTACACGTGTATTTAGGATCCTTTTTGCGAAATAAACCCAAAGCATTTGCGAGCAAATGTGAGGAAGTGTTTTCCCAGTTTGGGTTTTTAGGTTATAGCAGTGTTTTCGTGAGGAGGTTTTTTCGTCTTTTCTTCACATTACTTGGCTGTTGGCTGTTGCACTTGTGTGCAGGGCTGCGTGAGTGTGCGGAGCGAGCAAGCAAGCGAGCTGTTCCATGCCACCAGGAGTGGGCCACAGCATTATGCAACGTTTTGAGGTATACACAGACGAAACAAACACCAGAAGAAGAAGGTCCTTGGTTTTTGTGGCTGAAATTGAGAAAAAAAATTGTTGCTCGAAAATTCCTCGACGACAGTATGTACTCGTGCCTGGGAAGCTACAAGTGGGTGGTCGGGCTATTACCCACGTTTTTCCTATTTTCTTATATAGAACACGTGTTTTTTTGCTCCACCAGGATGCACATGGATAAGGGGTGTGCGATGTGCGAGTGTGAGAGAGTTTGGGAAGAAGTTCGATTTCCTCGAAGGTAGTCGAGTTTTACATTAAAATTGGTTTATAGAGTGGAGGTAAGTAAGCAAGTGTGCAGAGGATGTGTTTTTCGGTATCGGTGGTGGGGGGGTTAAATAAACAGAAAGAAAATGTTGGAAACTATAACATGCAGCTGTGTGTTTGCGTGTGAGTACATGTGTATTTGCGAGTACTTTTTGGATGGGAGTGTTCGATGGTGTTAAAATTAGATGGTCGTATGTGCGAGTAAGATACATACATTTCTACAAAATTCGTTTCGTTCCGTTTCGTTTTGACCGAAATAAGACCCAACCCATTTCTATTATTTTTCGTCAGACGCAGAAACGAAAGGCAACAACAAGTGGCCACTAAGCTCGTGATAACTCGGCGGATTTAGAGACTAAAGACCAATTTCAAGGAATTCCGGCGCAACAAATCGTAATTAAGCCATCAAAATGGTTTAAGTTACATCTGGCAAATGTTTAAAAAATTTCGAAACGTTGTTTTTTGATTGTTGCTATCTAGAAAGTCCTTGATTATAGGTTTTATTGGGGGGTAAAATGGAGACGAGATGAGAAGTTTTAATATTTGTGACAAATGGCATCAACATAAAATGGATGATTTATGTGTGAAAGCAGATCACAGGAAATTACTTCTGTCGTATTTCCTTGGATTGTATGATATATAGTATCATTCAAAGAGCTTGTTTTTATTTGCTGATTAAGGAAAAAATAAGAATATTTATCCCTCAGTGTATTTATCAGAAAAATATCTTTCGAATATATTTGTTGTGTAATATACAGAACTTTGAATACTCGTTGTTAATTGTTTCATTTTTAGGCTAGTTTATGTTAAGTCAAGAAAGCGGAAATTATATTATTTTTTTAGTTTTTGTGTTGCTTGATTAGTGAACAATTTGATGGATTTTCTATGTGTTTTGATGTAATGTAATTTCTTCTTACGAATGAAGTTTTTTGTTTAGGTAATGGAAAGGAGGAGAATCACACTTAACAAAAAATAAATTTGATTTTTGACATTTCTTCCATTATTCGCCGTAAACTAACGTTCTCCATGGAACATATCCATTTATTTAGTATCTCAGGGAAGTACCTTGATTATAATTGGTACAAATATTACCGATCAGGAAAAAGCAGAAATTTTACCGTTGTTTTTTTTTTGCCTGGCGAATCTAGTATATTATATACGTACGCGTGTAATATTTTCAGCATTTCGAAGTTTTTGAAATGAGAAAATATAGCGAACATTACAGCTGTGCCATACAAAACACTTAATTATCAAATAAAAATATTACATCGTACTTTGCATATGCTAAATTACTCTCTTAAAATATCTTGTCAGCAATTCGATTCGATGAATAACATTTCCTGATGTATTTGGGCTTTCTAAAAAGATACATTAAAAAATTAAAAAATACAATCTTTGTCGAACGTATTATTTAATATTTATACTCTCATTTTGGAAATATAAGTCCGATATGTTCAATTATAGGCTATAATTTTGGGAATTCAGCTTAGAAAGAGTTTTTTTTGAAAAGTCGTCAAAAAATTAAGAAAAATTGATTTTATTTTAATCTTTTTTTCGCACAATGAAGACAATGATTGCCATGAATAAATGTAGATTTTAAGACCCATTTTCTAGACGCAGGGGAATTATTTTTTGTTTGTTTTATTTTCTAATGCAGTACTACAAAAGGGTACATCTTTTAAAAACAAAACAATTTTTTTTTATTTTTTTCTATTTTTATAGGGTTTTTCAAACTTGTAAAAAATATTAAAAAAAATTACTAATTTTTGGCGACCGTTTCCACACCATTGTCTCTATACGAAAGTGAAATTCATCATAATAATTTTTTATTGAACTTATAACCGGGTTTATACTATCAAAATTATAGTATTAATGTACCTTCGACGACAAAGTACACAATTTTTATAATTTTATATATTTGTTATTAGAGATTTGAAGCAAATCAGATTTCATTTCATCAATAAAAACTATGTATTTATTTTGGTGCATTAATAGCACAGCAACATATCAAAAACTTTATTAATTATATATGTATGTCTTTATAATACAGTAAAAATATATTGTATTGAAGTAATAATATACATAAATGAAATAGTTTCAATGATGTAACGAAGAATTTTGCTTTCTCAGTAATTTCATGTTAAGCGATGACATAAATTTTACGGTTTTGATGCATTTTTCTAAATATGTATATTTCTATGTAGCGAATAAATCTGAATTATCCGATTTTCAAAAACTAAGGAATTGTAGACACTAGGTTGGATAGAAATCAAATATTTTTATTTGTAATTTTTTTTTGTGGTATATATATATATATATATATATATATATATATATATATATATATATATATATATATATATTATATATATATATATTATATTTATATATATTCAAGCAAATTTCCTCTAGTCTTACAATTATTGTCAAATCTTAAAAAAAATATTTTTCTTGTTTAGTTTTTATTTATTTTATAAACAAAAAAATATCCTTTCAAATTTTCAAATAATTGTTATTAATAGTAAATAGTGTCAGAAGGGCACTCCATAAATTTCATGATGATGATGCTGGTACTTACTCTAAAACAAAACGAAGGAAGTGAGGAAGGAAAGGACTATATTATACCCTACACCTAGTCATTATACCCTGTGGTGTAGAGTATTAAAAGAACGTTACATTTGAACCGGGTGATATACGATACAGCTATAAGAGGAGAATATACAACAAACTTCATACTTCTATCTGTATTTTTAAGAAGGGAGCTATATATAAATCGGAACCGATCTGACCCATTTTCATTTATGTGGGAGCTATATATAAATCTGAACCGATGTGACCCACTTTTGCCATAGATGTTTCTATTTGAAATATTAACTGATGTGCCGATTTAGAAGACAATCTGTTCAAAAATGCTATTTCTAGAGCGGTAATAATCAATTCGGTGGCGAAATTTGTGTTGGAGCTATATATATACACCGATGTGGCCCATTTTCACCAGAGCTGCTTCTAGTTGAAATATAAGTTGATTTGTCAAATTTGAAGAAAATCTTTTAAAATATTTGGTTTCTAGAGCGGAAAGAGTCAAATCGAAGGAGACATTTGCATGGGAGCTATATATAAATCTGAACCGATCTGGCCTATTTTTACCAAAGCTGTTTCTAGTTAAAATATATGGCGTTTTGCCAAATTGGAAGAAAATCTGGGAAAATCAGGGAGAAAAATTTGTATGGAAGCTAAATCTAAATCCGCCGCAGCCGTTGGACAGATCGCGAGAAAATTACAAAACAAAAATGTCATGCATATAAAATCATTTTAGCCATATCTCCCGCGAAAATGAAAATTTTGCAAAAATATTTATTTGTATTTTTTGTTTACCGTGTCCTACCGAAACACCAGCATTTTTGTCGAAAATGATTGATCTTCCAAAAAAACATGAATTGAATGAATTTTGTTTTATAAGTTGGCGTGTAATTTTGCTATTTAAACGTGAACATCTTTTTTAAAATTTTGGTATCATTGGTGACTCCCACTGAAATTTCCCGGTAAATATTTTCGTAGAACATTTTAATCCTTAAATGTAAATTTTGAAAGGTCTTTTTTGATTTTGCCGAAAAAGGGTCAAATTGACCTATAAAGAGAGAAGCTCGAGTGTTAATATCTGCTACAAAAATAATCCTTATAAAATTCCACAAAATAGTTCTGACAATAAGAATTCTCACAGACATTAACTTTTCTCACTTAGAATATTGCTACCTTCGACCAAAAAATTAAAACTTTGATCCACTTTAAAGAGAAACTCAGATCAGCTGGACTATAAGTTTATTCTGCAAAAATGGTCTAAGCAACATTATAGGGTCGCTACTCTGTTCCAAAAATGCTGTTCAACAGTGCTATTAATAAAATTTATTTCAAAAAAATCTTTTATAAAATAAATAAAAAAATATTTTTTTAAGATTTGACAAATTGCAAAAAAGTACCACAAAAATATTAAAAAAAATTAAATCACCTTATGACAAAAATACTTAATTTTTGATCCATCCATAGTGTCTAAAAATTCTTATTTTTTGAAAATCGAAAAATGCAGCATTATTCGTCCAAAATTGGAGAGAAGAGCCAAAATGTGTGTGTGTGATTGCTTGCCATGAAATTACTCTCCTGTAAAATTTTTAGACTTCGAGCATTTTGTCAGACATATGTTAGCCTTCAAAACATCTTGTCCCCAATGCATTCATGATTTACAGGACATCAATATATCTTTCGCATTCCGAATTCAATTCCAATTAAACCAATAAACTATAGATTTGTGTCGGAATTTCATCGGCGGGATGCCATGATTTCGCTATATTGTATATATATAGTACACTCACTATTCCGTCTGGAATTTAGGTTACCATATGGTATCAATGGATATCTGTTGCTGGCAAAGAACGACAACAAAGGAAAAGGAGGAATAAAAAAAGTTGGTCACAAAAAACAACACACGACTACAACGAACTCCGCACACACATACACACACAAAATTGTGTGAGTGTAAATGTGTTTGGTTGTTTGTGTGTGCGATAGGATCTGTATGCACTAGTGTATGGGTGTGTGTGAGAGAGGGTGGTGTTGTGGGTGGGCAACTACCCAAAAACTATCACAAACTACGTAAAGTTTGAGTACCCGGAATATACTAACATAAAACAACATAAAGAGGCTAGAGCAACGGCAACTTGTTGTACTGCGACGTGAGTGAGTATGGAAGGAATGGGGAGGGGGTGGAGAAGCGGGGACACGGGGAACACCGTTGTCGACGAAAACTGGTGAAAAACGAAATAGTGAAAAGCAACAACTGCAATAACAAAAACTATATAAAATTGCAGTGGTGTTGTTATGTTCTCTTGTTCTTGTTGCCGTCGTTGTTGTTGTATAATTTTTACAGTTTTGTAAAAAAGTTTCGTGTATTCGCAAAAAAAAAATAACAACAGCAACAACGTTGAAAAAGTTTCGTTTCGTTTTATATTTTGTTCGCTTCTATTCTTTTTTCGTGTCTTCCTTTCTTGCAGTTATGCCTTTCGCCATCGCATTGCAGTGGGGTGGGGTTGGAGCTGTAGCAAGGAAGTGGTGCTCGGTATGGAGGCGCCCCACTACTGCTCATGATGATGATGATGGTGACGAGAACGAGGACGATAAGGATGCCATTGCTAGTGTGGGAATGGAGGAGCTTTTGCCTCTTGCTAGTTGTGCTAATAGTGATAATGTTGTAGTGCCGCTGTAGTGTGAGTGTGTGTGTGGCAGGGCTGGCAGGGGTTTGAGGTGGTGACCGGTTGAAATTTTGTTATTTCGTTTCACTAGCTGCATCATTGGCTGTTTGGGCCACCATTAGGGGTGCTGCTGCTGCTGCTGCAACCTTAACTGTTGCTCTTGCTGTGTAGCTGCTACTTTTGGCTCTTCTTCTACGGCTACATCGCCTTTTTAATGTCAATTTTTTGTTAGTTTGGCGCGCTAGAGTTTGGGGGGCGGGCCAGCAATAAGGTCGCTAGCATTTTAGTCCAAATTTTTTTCCCCGGAATATGCTGCTGTTTTTTCGTTTGTTTTGTTTTCGGGCAGAATCATTTTTTAGCTGCAGTTGTTGGTGTGGCTGCTGCTGCTCCTGTTGCTTGTGGCCTGCTGGCTGCTGCCTGTTGAGCGCTTCGGCTGTGAGTGGTGCATGGCTGTTGCTTGCTTTTGGCATTGTGCAACAAGTGAGTTTGGCAATAGCTGGCATCAGGACAACAACTATTAGAGTCAGCAGCATTTCGTTGTTTTCGTCGTGATTCTCGTCGTCGTCATCGTCGTCGCCGTAGTCCTCGCCTCGTCGTCATCAGCATCGTGATATCACAGAAACGAAACTATTCTGCGAGACACTTACGCGTCATTGGCGTTGTGTTGTGTTGGATTTTTTGCCCACGAAAAACTAAAAACAACAAAAACACTAAAAAACGTATAGAACGAAAACATTTACCAACTTTTGGTGTTGGTCTTATTCGCAGATTTTGGTGTAGCAACACAAAAAAGTTTGTGTGAGTGTGTGTGTGTTTGCAAGGATGTCGCTGTGTTGATGTTTTTGCATAGAGCATAGAGCTCTGTGGCTGCACACAGCATCCGCCGAGACTTTGTCAACAATAACTGAGTGTTGTTAGTCTTGAAAGCAACAGGCTGCTGAAGGCACGCACAAGGAACTTGAGGAACTTAACTCGAGCAACTGACTTCCTGTGCCATTTAGTTGCGCTGAATACTTCTAGCAGTTTGATAAGTGTTGACATTAATATCATTAGCATCAATTGAGGCATTGGCTTTTCTGCGCGGCTATTGCATACCAGCAACTGTTGCTCGTCTGGCAGCAGCCACAGCACCAACATCAACATCGTCATCATCACCATCGACAGTCTGTGGAAATTGTGCTAAATAAATAGTGTATATTTAAAGCGAGATAAACCATATCAGCAAGTGTAAACGTTGCACCTTACTCGGTTCTTTAACAATTACCCGGTGTTGAGTTGTTTGTATTGTCATTGACATTGTCATGGCCATTTGCCACCATCAATGTTGTTGATTGGTCTATTGTAGCGGCATACAACTACATTGACATCTAGTGTTTAGCTTCCGTTTCCGGTGTAAAATTACCCAAACAATCAACGACACTTAAATGCCAGCCGGTGAACATAGTTCACCTGAAAAGTGTTTGAAAATTACAAGAAAAAAAGAAAACTTTGTACAATAAATAATTCAAGCAACATTTACTTAAGCATGTATTGTTAATCTTTATATTAACGGAGAGAGCAAAAAGACATCATTAGAGGTGCATATGTTAAGTGTTTAAGAAGAAAAACAAAAAACCTAATTGATTTAATAATGCAATAATAATTGCTGCAAGTGTTTATCTAATTATTGAACTGAACGGTACGCAATAGAACTCATTAAGTCATATGAAATGCTGAAATCCGTTACAATTGCTCAGCTCTGGCGGTAAGTTGTGATAAATTGTAAATACGATAAACTGTTTAGTTGATTTCCTTGGACTAAAATAATAATAAATCATAGGTTCCAGGGTATTCTGTATGTAATAATTAAACCCAATTTTATTTAATAGTATTCAAAGCAGTGCGGAGAAAAATTTATAGAAATTGTTCATGGATAATTTGTATCTATGTACAAATACTAACCATATTTAATTCAATATACCACAGATTTGGAAAATATTTGATTTGTTAAAATCAACCACACTCAATACTGTAGGAGCAATAAGAATTTATAAATAAAGCAACTAAATTCCATTTTCGACATAATCTCGATCATTTTGAATGAAAATTCGAAATGTACCATCCCTACGCATAATATTCATATTCATAAGAGGAATGATATACTCATATTATGTACACGATAGAAAACAGACATAACTACAAAAACAATTATTTGCTGATTTTTATATCTTCCATTTATGTTATGCATTTGGAAAACGAGATAGACCCATCGTTTATTATACCGATCGAATTAGAATCACTGGTTGAGTCGATTTAACAATGTCCGTCCGTCCATCCGTCTTTCCATCTATTCTTGTAATCACAGTACTGGTCGCAATTGTATTCAGAACCAAATGAAACACAATGAAGTTTTTCGGGATAAGGAAGAATGCTATTGCATTTGACGAATATCACTTTAGATTTAGAATCATATGTCACTCCCGAAATGTCGCTCGCCATTTGCATTTTCCGCTGTAGAAACCACATTTTTAACAGATTTTCTTCAAATTTGGCAAAGCATCTTATGTTTCAACTAGGAACACTTATCGTGAAAATGGTTTAGATCGGTTCAGAGTGATATGTAGCTCAATTACAATTTTTTACTTTTTCCGCCCTAGAAACCCCGTATTTCATCGAAATTCTCTAAATTTGGCAAAACACTTTATACTAGAACTAGAATCACCTATGGTGAAAGTAGGTCACTTCGTTCCATCTTTTGATATAGCCCCGATATAAATTTTCTTCTCGCGTTGATAAAGTGACCGGTCTATGTTTAAGACACATACAAAAATTATTCCCGATTTCACTTTTTACCGAATTGAATTGTATTTGAGTAGAAAGTGGCACCTGTGCCCAGTCGGCCCCGCCCGACTTTAGCCTTTCCTTACATGTTTAAGTCAAATTTTATTTTTATAAATTTTATTTTCCTTACTTGTTTAAGCCAAATTTTATTTCCTCTCATCATTATTTTGAGTTAAGACTCTTGAAATATGTTGAGCCTGTCACGGCACAGTGGATGCATTTGTATTGGAGAAAGCGGCAAAAATAGTAAAAGAAGAGATATCGACCTGAAATTTTTGCATAAGCTCTCGCCATGTATTTCGAAGAAATGGACGTGGTCGCATAAAGATAACGCCCACTTTGCGTACATATATGTTTTAGTAAGCCGATAGCTTTTTCTAGTTTATTATAAAGGGTGATTTTTTAAAAGCTACAGCAAAGTTAAAAAAACACATAAAATTCAGAAAAATGCATGAAATCTTTATTTGAATCGATAGTACGGTCCATAGAATTCAATGTTTGAAGATTATTTCACGCAAATGTTGACCTTGACTGCGCCTCAAATGGTCCATCCGCTTAGTAAAATTTTGGCATTTCCACGTTTTTGAGTAACAGAGGCCCAATTGCTGCGAACGGCGACGAATCGATAATTGATGGTCATCATTAACACTGGCCGATACAGCTGCGATATTTTCTTCAGTTCGCACTCTACGTAAGCGTGTTGGTGGTTTAATGTCCAACAATGTAAATTTGGTGCGAAATTTAGTCACAATAGCCCGAATAGCCGCTTCAGTGAGTCGATTAAACTGACCATAAAATGGAAGAAGCGCGCGATGAACTTTCTTAACAGAGCACGCATTTTGATAATAAAATTCAATAATTTGCAAGCGTTGTTCGTTTGTAAGACCAAACTGAAGATGTTTGACAGTGAAACAAAACACTAAACGTGCGTCAGCTGTTTAAATCAGTGTTGCCAAAAAGATAATAGCAAAAAATATCACCTTTTAATATTAAATTGTAATAAATAAATAAAAATAAATAAATTATTTTAATATATACGTTTTAATATTTTATTTTCGAACTTTTCCGATTCATATAAAGGCGATATGAACACCAAATGAAAGAGAATAATATCTGTTTAAAATATTTAAAATTTCATGCATCTATCTGTATTATAAACTGTTTCAATTTTCCCCCTTAAAAAGTTAAAGTTTATTTATTTTTATTTTGAAAGGGGTAAATTTGAAATGGTTCTCAGTGCAGATAAAAGAATGAAGTTTTAATTGTTTCTAACAAACATTCTTCCCTTCCATATCGCCTTTGTATGGTTCAGAAAAGTACGTAAATAAATTATTAAACATCTATATTTTTTAAGAATACTGTGAAAAAGGAGAAAAGATCACCAAATGGAAAACTAAGTACACAGTTCTCCTATATACGACGTCTAGTTTCCCGTGTATATGATCTGATAATTAAAACCATGTTTTTCAAAACCTCGAATTAATTTATGAAAGTATTATAGCTTTAAATTAATGTTTATAACAATCACTTGAATCTCCATTATTTACAAATTTATTTTGCCCTCTTGTTATTTGTATTTTTTACTGCTAAAATATCACTTTTTTCGCGTTCTTTCAACTAACTATTTACTTCAATGCAAACTTGCACTTCCATTGATTTTATTGAAGAAATTCCGATAGATACCACAAAAAAATATTTGGAACAAATAAGTTTAATGGTAGTAGAGACTATTTACATTGTTACAACTGCAATATACTACATAAACTTTTTTATTTTTGTCGTATGGGCGGAAGCACTCTACATTGATTTGTGTAATGAATTTTTGAGGGAGCAACATTCTTTTAGCTTTATCAAAACTTAATGAATCTACTAGATTATACTTAGATAGTATATCAGCCAATTTCCTTAAAAAGTGTGACTCGTCTATTTATACTTCATTGAAAAACATATATATTTTATATTTCTTTGAAGCTGGGTGTCTTTCTGAATGTTTGGACTGTGGCTACAGTTATGCCTATTTTTAAGTCGGGTAGTATAAATAATTTCCGAAGTTATAGACCTATTTCGATCTTGACTAATATTTCAAAATTACTTGAGCATATTGTATATCATCAATTATTTTACTCCGTGTATCCATTTCTACCTGAAGCGCAACATGGTTTTATTAAGAATCGGTCTTCTAGTATTTACAAATTATTGCATTACTAATTTTGAATTTGGTGTTCAAGTTGACACTATCTATTTTCTCATTCCATACTTGTTGTGAAATTCACTAAAATTGGAATTGTATTTATTGAATTGGCTCAGGTCTTACTTATCTAACATGCGCTCTTTTTTCTCAATTGATAATTGCTTCTCGGATTCCCATGTGGCTGCCTCTCCGGGTAGTATTCTAGGTTCACTTCTTTCGTCTTAATCAATTTTGGAAGTTCTCTTATATTCTGATGACATTCATATATAGTGTAACCTCATCATACTTCATTTCAGTGTTTGGAAATAAATTCAATGAACTATGGTTCAATTTCCAATCAAACTCAATTTTTAAACCTTAGATTTTTACAAATTTGTTTATTCTCAATATATTGAGAAGAACATATATGACAGTTGGCCCTGTTTATGTGTAAACAACTGTTAATATTTAATTTTTTATAAGACGTTTTATCAGATTGGAAGCGAAATAATATTTCTTAAACTACAACTAAACTTTCGTAAAGATAGTTTGATAAATATTTTTGTTTAGTTCTTACTTTAATGTTTTTTATTGGTGATGTTTTTTTATGAAATTGTGAATAATTATACCATCTTTTGTGGACTATAACTTACGTTCTTAACAATTTTTGAAGGAGTGTTATACTTGTAATTTTTCTTGGGAAACCTATGTTTCATTTCGAGCTAAAGGTGTCTGCAAATAATTGCAATCTTTCGTTATTTTGAAGGAAATCATCCTTAAAAAAATTAAGTCCTGTAAAAAATTAAGCCCCAAAAATTAAAAACTTAGTACACATAATTGTTATGTAGGATCTCAAATAGGAAATATAGATTTGTTGGCGATAAACAATTAATTTTAAGATGTGCAATTTTAAGTATATATAAGAAATTCATTAATATTTTTATAAAATAGCTCTAAAATTGTATATTGTAAAAAGTAAGCCCATGAAATATATTTAAAAAAGACATTTGAAAGGACTTTTTGACTTTTTTCGTTTCACTTTTTTAAGGCTACAACAAGTAAGTAAAGGCTAATGTCGGGCGGACCGTCTATATGATACACTCCACTTTCTATCCGAATTAAGTTCAATTCGTTAAAAAAATAAAACGGGAAAGATTTTTATATCCTTTAAATGTATGTGTTTGACAAAAAATGTTAAATCGGAAATTACATATATATATATATATAAATATATATATATATATATTTATATATGTATATTGAAACCTGGAACGATGTGACCCGCTTTCACCATGTATGTTTATTGGTGAAATATAATATGTAAAGTTTGGCCAAAATCGGATAAACATTCGGGAGCAACATTTGTATATATATATCATAGGCTAATATGACGTGGTCCAATTTGTCAAATCAAGAGGAATATTTGTATCGGGGCTATATCCAAGCATGGAATGAAGTTCTTTCAGTTCAAGTATAACATGTTATGATAAATTTGAAGAAATTCGGTGAAAATACGTGATTTCTGGGGCAGAAAGTCAAATCGGGAGTGAAATTTGTGTGGGAGCTATATATAAATCTGAACCGATCTGACCCATTTTCACCATGGGTGTTTCTAGTGGAAATATAAGATATTTTGCCAAAATTGAAGAAGATCTGTTAAAATATGTGGTTTCTAGAGCAGAAAAAGTCAAATCGGGAGTGAAATTCGTAGGGCGGCTATATCTAAATCTGAACAGATTTTCTTCAAATTAAATAAGGTTTGCACTTATCCCGAAAAACTTCGTTGTGTAAAGTTTCATTTGGTGCTGGCTACAATTGCGATCTGTATCGAGAATAGATGGAGAGACAGACAGGCGGACATTCAAAAAGTGATTCTAAGTCGATCGGTATAATTAACAATGGATCTATCGGGCTTCCTTTTGGGTGTTACAAACAACTTCACAAATAAATAATAATACTCTCGTGGAATGTATAAAAAAGTTTTACATTGTCCAAAGCGTAAAATATCATTCACAAATGTCAAGTCTTGTTAAATGCTATCTCGACTCGATTTCACTTTTTTGGTTGCTTTGTTTTTGTTGGGGAATGAAACACAACTAATCACCCTTATCGCTAATGAAAGGGGAATTTATTCACGTGGAATTTTCTATTCCCCTGTAGGCGTAAAATGGTAATATGAATATATCCCGGTAATAGGTTTCACTTCGTTGCATTTTTATAGAAACAATTTGAAAAATTACCATAAATCACGATTAGAAATTTAAGGGGACAATTCATTCCCAGGGAAATTTTATTCGCGATAGGGGTGAATGTTATATGTCCATCGTGACTATTTTTTAATATATATATATATACAAAAGAGTTGCGTGATTGAGTGACTGAGTTACTGAGTGACTGACTAATCACTCCTCAGACCAAACGGCTAGAGCTAGAATCATGAAATTTGGTGTGTACATTTCTCCTACAGCGTAGAGATCAGATATGAAGTGAGTTTTTCGAAATTCGTACTTTTACGGGATAAAATGGGGCTGAAAGGGATAAAAATGGTACCACAGCAATGACCAAACGGTTGGGCCTAGAATCTTGAAATTTGGTACGCAAATTCATCTTTTAGCTTTAACGCGCCCAAGAAAATATTTTTCAAAATGTGTACTTTTTGGGGGTGAAATCGGGTAAAAAGGGATAAAAAAGGTACCAATAACACGGATGACGCTACAATAATGAAATTCGGTGTGTATATTCGTTTTACAGCGCAGATCACTGATAAGAAGGAATTTTTCAACATTTGCACTTTTAAGGGATTAAATGGGATACAAATTGTACCACCGCCCTGACCAAACGGCTGGGCCTAGAATCATGAAATTTAGAATGGGCATTACTCTTATAACACGAATGCAACCAAGATAATATTATTCAAAATTCGTACTTTTTGTGGGTGAAATCGTTTAAAAAGGGACAAAAATGGTACTAATTAAACGGATGGAGCTGGAATCATAAAATTCGGAGTGTACATACCTCAAAATGCTTAGAAACTTAAATTGACCGAATATTTTGAAATTCGTACTTTTAATAGGTAAACGGGAAAAGGGGGATAAAAAAGGTACCAACAACACGGATGACGCTACAATAATGAAATTCGGTGTGTATATTCGTTTTACAGCGCAGATCACTGATAAGAAGGAATTTTTCAACATTTGTACTTTTAAGGGATTAAATGGGATAAAAATTGTACCACCGCCCTGACCAAACGGCTGGGCCTAGAATCTTTAAATTTGGAATGGACATTACTCTTATAACACGAATGCGACCAAGATAATATTATTCAAAATCTAATTAAACGGATGGAGCTGGAACCATAAAATTCGGTGTGTACATACCTCAAAATGCTTAGAAACTTAAAATGAGCGAATATTTTAATTTTTTTATATTTAATAGGTAAACGGGAAAAGGGAAATAAAAAAAGTCATGAAATTCGGGCATTACTTTTACAACACGAATGTGGCTAAGAAAATAGTTTTCATAATTCGTTGACTATTGACTACGTATAAATGGATGGCACAGTGTAAATGGATTTCTTTTTTTGTGAGCGTTTACAAACGATTTGCCCTGAAAGTGATATCCTTAGACTAAGGCAATTTCAAAATATAAAAAAAACAGTTTGAGTACCGAGAAATACCAACCCATTTGAAATAGAGGGTATTTGCTAGATACATATAATCTTTAAATAATTCATTAAACCCTTCATGTTATTTAAAAGCGTACAAAATAGTCTTTAATCCTACACTGAAACTTCAAAAAAAGGAGCTATGCTAATTATACTCTCTACGAGAGTATTATGTCTTTGTGCATTTGTTTGTAACACCCAAAATGAAACAAGGTAGACCCATTATGCAGATCGGCTTAAAATCACTTTCTGAGTCGATTTAGCAATGTCCGTCAGTCTGTCTGTCCATCTATTGTTGTAATCAAATTACAGGTCGCAATTATATACCGATCTTAATAAAAATTGGCGCAAGTAAGTTTTGTGGATCAAGGACGAACGCTATTTAATTTGAGGCAAATCGGTTCAGATTTAGATATAGCCCCGCACAAATGTCGCTCCCGATTTGACTTTTTCCGCTCTAGAAACCACATATTTCACTCGATTTGATTCAAATTTGGCACAAAATTTTATAATCTAAATAGAAACACTTATAATGAAAGCGGATGAGATCGGTTCAGAATTAGATATAGCCCCCATACAAATGTCGCTCCCGATTTTACTTTTTCCGCTCTATAAAGCACATATAGTATCCGATTTTCTTCAAATTTGGCTTAACACCTTATAATCTGACTAGAAATACCTGTGGCGAAAGCGGGTTAGATTGGTACAAATTTAGATATAGCCCCCTATACAAATGTCGCTCTCGATTTAACTTTTTCCGCTTTGGAAACCACATATTGTACCGGATTTTCTTTAAATTTGACACAACATATTATAATCCAACTAAAAACACCGATGCTGAAAGTGGGTAAGATCGGTTCAGATTTAGATATAGTCCCCATACAAGTGTAGCTCCAAATTTGACTTTTTCCGCTCTAGAAACCACATATTGTACCCGATTTTCTTTAAAATTGGGGTCGGTTTAGATTTAGATATAAATTTATTTATATGTATATATGCAAATGTTGCTCCCAAATGCTTAATCGATGTTGGCCAAAATTAACATATTATATTTCACCTATAAGCATACATGGTGAGAGCGGGTCACATCGTTCCATGTTTCAATATACCACCATACTGATGTCCTTTCCGATTTAAAATTGTTTATCAAACACATACATTTACATTATACAAAAATCCATCACGATTTCACTTTATTACCGATTTACCGTGTATTATATAGTCGGTTCCGTCCGACTTTAGCCTTTCCTTACTTGTTTTTCTTTTTAATTTGGTCAGTTCTATGTTTTAAGGACGTTTATTTATGAAAATTTAAAAAATATACCGTTACAATGACATTCCTCATTCTATGCACTACAAAAGTTAACAGTAGTTTTAAAATGGTCTAGGTCATAGGTGTGTGGTGATTTAAATACTCATTTTTTATTTATAATGTCATAAAATGAAATTATTATAAAAGTACTGATCAATAATTTCTACACACAGTTTCCAGATATTCATCTAACCCGTAAATATAATTTATATTTATTTTTTAATTTCGGACTACAAATCAAATAGTTTATTCTTTCTTTCATCTTTGGTAAGGAAGCATTACTTTTACGAATTAAACTAAAATATTTTTTTACTTTTATAGAGATAACCATTTTCAATTGTCTAATTATTTCAATTTTGAGGAGTCTAAGTCAGTGCATCCTCTGCAAGTAGTGGTTCCCTTAGAGGTATCAACGATGCCCAGTTTTTTTATAAAAGTTCGATATAGTAGTAGAATATTCTAAGAAAAACTTGTGTTTCGGTGGAAAAATATTTTTCAATTGACTATTGAATTGTGACTATGATACTAACTGGTTCATATGTGTGTTGGATTTATAAATGCCTCAATACACACAAGACTAAATCTCTTACACAATATATTTATTTTTTTGTTGTGAAATGTGGATTTTAGTTTACACTCATCTCTAGTCCAAACTGCATATAATGTAAGAAATTAAAAGCAAATTAAAAATACCGATGCATAACGGTAGTTTGCAGAGGTCTGAAACCGTACTTCTAAATGGGGTAAGAAACGATTACAAAATAGATTTTTCGATTTTACCTTGCCCTGACGAAAACCGCTCTTAAAAACAAAATAAAATATTAAGCTGTATATTTATGCGGCATAAGAAATACAAATCTTTGAAACGGTTCCTTTTCAATTCTAGAAAACCTATGTGAATGTCAATGCTGTGCTACTGCGGTGGCATGGGGCGGATAAGTAATGTTTAATGTCCGGACAAACAGGAGTAAATTTATTTAGGAACTTGTGAAATGTAATGGAATCAACTTTCTCAAACATTTCTTGCAAAAAAGAAAAGAAATAAAGCAAACACCAAACAACAGTCAGTGTACAGTAGATACAATCTCTGTGAAACGATAAAGTTTTCTTACAAAATATGAATGAACGAACACAAGAAGTTTGCCTCCTACCGAAAAACGAGCACGAAAAGTAGTCAAATGAAATGAAATGTTCAACATGCAACAAGTACCCGCAGAGCAGTGCAGACAAACACGCCAGTGTCTCAGAGAAAGTAAAGTTTGTAAAGACAAAATTTTTCGACGAGATTGGGTGGGTGGGGTTTCTTGCTCGGGGAGTTGGGAGTCGTATAGTGAGTGGTGAGGGGTTTCTTCAGAGAACACTTGTTGCTTTACATAATACCAGCGAGTCCCTATACAAATGCAAAAGGACATAATGCAATGTATGTATGTATACCGAGGATATATACCAACAGAGGTATATACACGAAACCGGAACAGAGATACACATTTTTCGGTTTATATACAGTTCACAGGCACACACACACACACGCATGCCGGGTATTCTATATATGCTGGCAACAAGTGTCAGGAGGTGGAGCAGCGAATTAAAGTTGGAATTGTAAGGCAAACTTTAGTTTGTACGCTCTGCGCTCTAACACTCTGCCAGCAGCAACAGTTTGTTGCATCCACAAGGATGACTCCTCTTGGCTCGTGGCGATGTTGTTGTTTCTTTTTTGGCCAGCATATGTAAGTGTGTCAAATGCCAACTGATGCTGTGCCAACATTGTCGATATAAACTATGTGTGTGCGTGTGTGTGTGTGAAACTACCAAATGTGAACGAATTTCTTTTGTTTTCTACTTTTTTGGTAATGCTGCCACCTGCCGTTTGTGCAACCGATTATGCACCATTGTCAACACTTACCATATGTTTAACATCTCATGACACTGCCACCGATACCAGTCTGCCCACAACTACACGCCAATGCTTGGGGGCAATCAACAGGTTGTTTTAAGGAGAGATTAGATGCTGTGCAATGTCAATGATGTTGGTGACGACGATAATGGTGCTTGTGCTTCCGATGTTGTCGTTCCTGCAACTTTCAGAGTGGGCTTAGGGGGTGGTGGTGGTATTGGCACAAACTAGCGTAGTAAAGGTATGTTTGTATGTATGTAGAGTATTACTTGCAATATGTGCATTTAGAGATGCATTGTCAGACAGTAGCCATGGCTACATAATCTTTGTGTAGAGGAGGGCTTTAGAATTAATTAAGTCATTTCTTCGGACCTGATTTAAAAAGAAATTCACGGAGTCATTGCTGCTATATGTCAATGTAAATTAAACTAGAAATGTATAGTAATTTTTCCCAAATACTCAGATGTAGCGTTTTATTAATTTGCCTGATGCAGTTTATCTTGGTCAGTTATTGGTCAAAATGGAAATTTAGGACATTATCCAAAAGTAAAAAATGTGTGCGAGACCTAAAATGAATTTTTCGTGTGCATTGATTCGTAAAATCAATACAAAAATCATTCTAACGTAGAATACAGCGAATACACTCAAAAAATAGTATTCCTAAATGTTGCGTTTTGTATTTTGTTCGGCTTGAGGTCAGTTTTTTCAAATAATAAAACAAAAATGACTATTTTATTATTTTCTTGTTTTTTATTTCCCAATATTTCGACCAACTCCGTTGGTCATCTTCAGGGGTCTATTACAAAAAACACAAATTATTCAATTACAAGTTACAAGCATTAACAATCAAAAAATATCACAATATTTATATTTACATTTTTCAAAAAGTTTTTCACAATAGGAAAATTCTCCTGCCACTCTCTGCAAGCTTTTGTCAACTACTGTCTAATTTGTCGTCTATGTTTTTCCACCGTGTTCCTATATAAAGAGTGATTTTTTTGAGGTTAGGATTTTCATGCATTAGTATTTGACAGATCACGTGGGATTTCAGACATGGTGTCAAAGAGAAAGATGCTCAGTATGCTTTGACATTTCATCATGAATCGTCTTACAAACGAACAACGCTTGCAAATTATTGAATTTTATTATCAAAATGCGTGCTCTGTTAAGAAAGTTCATTGCGCGCTTCCATTTTATGGTCAGTTTAATCGACCCACTGAAGCGGCTATTCGGGCTATTGTGACTAAATTTCGCACCAAATTTACATTGTTGGACATTAAACCACCAACACGCTTACGTAGAGTGCGAACTGAAGAAAATATCGCAGCCGTATCGGCCAGTGTTAATGATGACCACCAATTTTCGATTCGTCGCCGTTCGCACCAATTGGGTCTCTGTTACTCAAAAACGTGGAAATGCCAAAATTGGACTAAGCGGATGGACCACCTAAGACGCAGCCGCGGTCAACATTTAAATGAAATTATCTTCAAAAAGTAAATGTCATGGACCAATCTAACGTTTCAAATAAAGAACCGATGAGATTTTGCAAATTTTATGCGTTTTTTTTTAAAAAAAAGTTATCAAGCTCTTAAAAAATCACCCTTTATTTGAGCACAACCGTCTGTGTCTCTCTTATAATTAAGCCTTTTTCCAGGGGAGACGTCAATTATATTTAGCATTTCCAAAGTGTATCTCCTTGTATAATTATTCTCTTCCGCTAATATTTCGACGTCATTAAAGTTTGGTTTATGTCCCGTCAAGGTACAGTGGGCTGCTCAATGGGTTTGTCAAGAGATTTGTGTTCGGTTTTGTGTGATAAATCTGAATAAATTCTATGGATTAAAAAATTATCCCAGTTTCAAATTTCCTTAAGAATAGGGAAATTAACTAAGTTTGCCGATTTCAAAGTCATAGTAAATAGTTAATTTACTAGACAGAGGGCATTAAAATAAAAAATAATTAAAAATATTTGTTTTGCTAGAGTAAAAAGAATTTACAATTGTGTAAATTCATACTTGTGCAGACAAAGACTTCAAAAAAATATGAACTTTTAGGGAATTTTAACGAATGTTTTTATTTCTTCATTAATTAATAATGTGGACATTTAAGTTCTTCTTGCGTTCAAGTTATAATGAACTTATAGAAAAAAACTTCTAAATATGTTTAGAAAATACTTGAATAGTAGTCTAAGAAGCAATTATCATTCGTCTGCTGAAAATTTCATCTTAAATACTTAAAATATTACTCTAAACAGTCATAGCGAAGTTCGCTGCAATAATGGGGTAATAGGTCGAATCTTTATGACAACAGTATCATGAAATGTTAGCGAATGATTCCATGCTTTTAATGTACCCACCTTTTAAAGGCTATAGGAAAGTTTTTCAAAAAAAAAACACATAAAATTCAGAAAAATGCATGAAATCTTTATTTCAATCGTCCATATAATTTAAGGTTTGAAGATCATTTCATGCAAATGTTGACCTAGACTGCGCCTCAGCCAATTTTAGCATTTCCACGTTTTTGAGTAACAGAGGCGCAATTGCTGCGAACGGCGACGAATCGGTAATTGATGGTCAGCATTAACACTGGCCGATACAGCTGCGATATTTTCTTCAGTTCGCACTCTACGTAAGCGTGTTGGTGGTTTAATGTCCAACAATGTAAATTTGGTGCGAAATTTAGTCACAATAGCCCGAATAGCCGCTTCAGTGGGTCGATTAAACTGGCCATGAAATGGAAGCGCGCGATGAACATTCTTAACAGAGCACGCATTTTGATAATAAAATTCAATAATTTGCAAGCGTTGTTCGTTTACAGTCGAATTGTGGTCTTTGTGACTTAAATACTGACAAAGTTGGACGTTTTTAAATGCTAGTACTACATCCTATTCACACCAACCCCAAAAATTCAGTACGAAATTTTACGAAAATATACGAAATTAATACTAAAATGGATTTTAAGGTTTGCTTAATTTAAGTTATGTTTTGAGTTTTGGTGTATTCAGAGACTTGTAGTAGAATTTTATGACAATTATTTTTGTAGAACAATTTTACCCGTTAAACTCCTTTTTAAAGGCCGTTTTTTACTCTTTTGATACCCATATCCCATTTCTAC
This sequence comes from Polietes domitor, assembly GCA_947397865.1. Taxonomy (NCBI): domain Eukaryota; kingdom Metazoa; phylum Arthropoda; class Insecta; order Diptera; family Muscidae; genus Polietes; species Polietes domitor. Next base: position 163,587,928 of record OX377618.1, read on the forward strand.
GACTCGCAAAAGTACGAAAATAAATTATTAAAACATATGTATCCTTTGCAAATTAAAATGGAAAACTGAGTACACACAGTTTTTTTCTACAAGTCGCAATTATTGTCCGATCTTGACAAAAAAAGGTACAAGTAAGTTTCCTTGATCAAGAAACTTGCTTCAAATTCGGCACATTAACATAAAATTGAACTAGAAAGATCTTTGGTGAAAGTGTTTCAGATCGGTTTAGATTTAGATATAGCCCCCATACAAATGTCGATCCCGATTTGACTTTTACCGCTATAGAAACCGCATATTGTACCCGATTTTCTTTAAATTTGACACAACATCTTATAACCCAACTAGAAATACCTATAGTGAAAGCTGCTAAGATCGGTTCAGATTTAGATATAGCCCCATACCGATTTAACGACATATTTTAACAGATCTTCTTTAAATATGGCAAAATATATTTTAACTACAAACACTTATGGTGGAAATTTCGATCCCGACTTGACTTTTACCGGCCTAGAATACAACTATTTTCACTGATTTTCTTCAAAATTTGCATAACATATATAGATATAGATATAGCCCCGATACAGATATTCTTCTCGATCTATGATCAGGACACATACGAAGATCCTTCCCGATTTCACATTTTTACCAAAGTGAACGTCTTTGGGTAGAATGTGGAGGGCGCCATATAGTCGGCCCGAGCCGACTTTAGCCTCTCCTTACTTCTTTTTTTATATACATACATGACTTAGATTGATTTATAAAAAATAGTTGTTTTAACCTTTTCACTTTAACATCAATTAAAGACCAGCTGACTAGATTGTATTTAAACCCTATTACACTTACATAGCCGCTGATATTACCTAGTTTTGGTATAAATAACAACAGTTTCCAATAACGTTAAGTACTTTTTAGATGAAACATTGAAAAAGTCAGATTTTCGGTGTTTTTACGTATCGTCCTTGAAGGAGAATTTTATGATTTTTTCCTTTCAAAAACTGATTTTCAAAACAAAGTATTGAAAATAACTTTTTTGAGAAAAATCCTCCGTTTTCATTAATTTTTTGGATTTTGCCCAACAAATATGTACTGTATCTGTGATCTAAATATTCTATAAATTTCAGAGTGTGTTTTTAAGTTGTTTCTGATATATGTGTAAAAATGTGGATTTAGCTTTTTTTTATTATTTTTACACTCGTGTTTTCTACATTTGTGATAATATCTCAAAAAACTACTGATTTTTTCAGGGTGTGTTTCACACAAATATAGCCAAAACATTAATATATACTTTTTGAAAAGTATTTTCATTATTTTTTATTAATATTTAATTTTTAATTATTCAGTAAAAACCAACAATTCTCCTCAAAAAAAATCTTATTTCATTAGTCATTTCTTCCTTAAAATATGCAAAATTTATTTGCAATAGGTTTTTTTACTATTAAAAAATTTATCGTTTATCAAACATTGAAATCCTCATCTGTGCTGATATGCCAGAAACTATGGCGATCCGACTCTAAAATTTATAGAGTGTGCGCAGCATACTCTTAAGAAAAATAATAATTGTGAGCATATTTTAGCTTGAAAAGAAAACAAAATAAAAATACCTCTCAGAAACAATTACATTGTATTTGGAACTCTTTGTACCAATATTGATGAGAAAAAGTCAAATATAATAAATAAGAAATAGTGGATTTTTCAAAAAGTAAACTTAATTATTATTTTTTTAATATATTTTTTTATTTTATAAAAAATATTCCTGAAAAAATGTCTCAAATTCTTTCACAGAACAAAAGTTATGATTGATTGAGTAAACTCCATTTTACAAAACATGAAAACTTCAAAGTTACAGGGTTGTCATCGTTTTCAATATGTTTCAAAAAACATTGAGCACAGAAAAAAGTTATGGACCTCTTTCTAGACGTCAGAGAGTTTTTGGAATTTTGTCTTGGCTCAAGACAATTTTGCATATATATTTTATATTTATTATTTACTTTCACTCTATCGCTATCATTCTCCTGGCATATCATGACCATTTTAGATGGCTTCACAGTGACTTTTTCTTTTAAATACCCGGACTATTTAAGTATATGAGGACCGCAACACACTTTCCGAATATCAGTCTTGAGCCAAGTTCAAATCAAAAATTAATTACAGTCCGAAATAAAACAAACGAAAAATTAAAAAAAAAATATTTTGTTTTCTTTTCTGTTTTCTTCGTTTGGATGCTTCCTATTTCTCATGGCTTTTCTGCGTGCCAGCAAAAAACGATATTTAAAAATTATTTTTTAATTCTATTAATTGTTTTTTAAATTGCAATTTCAATAAAAAGATTACAAAAATATTCATATATTTGTGTGTATTCTATGAATTAGTATTTATCAAAGCACACAACAAATATTTTTTTTCGGTCGCGCACACAAAATTTCTATTCTTTTTGTACTCGTGGCCCACTATACTGTCTACCACTCTAATGTGCGTGTGCATATGTTTGCTCGTAACAACTGATGTGTGTACGTGTTTACGCACACACATACATACATCTCATCTTCGGTTGCATTTATTTGCAAATTGAATTTGTAGCCTACTGTGTTGCCACTCGGCTGTCTGCATGACCGACGTCCGTCCGTCTGACCGTCCACCCGTCTGGCCCACTGTCTAATCCACAAGTGTTTTGGCGCTTTGTTTGTGCAGCAGTTGGCTGTGTGTTGGCCCATCTTGCTAATCAGACTAAGGTTGCGGTTACACATGCCTGCACACTTAGATATGGCACTCACACTTCAATAGAGTCTGTTGACTTAATAATTTAAAACTAAATAAATATTAACCGCCATAAAAAGCTGCTTTTAAATTTATTAAAAAATAAAAATAAAACTAAACTAAATAAAATTCCCTCACTAAAATACTAGAGTGTACACGTACACTATATGCAATTCTGTTCTGTTCAGCTCTTCTGCTAAATGTCATCGTGGTTTCTATTGGTTTCATTGCTTTATTGCTCGATTTTTTCCACTTTTGCCAACAACAGCCAGCCCCACCCAAACTGAGAATAACACAAAACTAAAAAAAAATAAAAACAAAAAAGAAGAAAGCGTAGAGTAGAGACAGACTTTTACGTCTGTATTTGTGGGCATTCTTCTTTCCTTTAAACATTTCCGTCCATTCGCTCTTTTGTTGTTACTGGAATGGGCGTGGGGAGGGGGTCTCTCGTGTTTTTCTCCATCCAGAAATTTATCTTCATCTATTCCTTATCCTCATTATTGCACATTCAGACCATTTTTCATTTTTTCTGCTTGAGTTTCATGCAGCAAATACCTACTCAATATATTGGTGATGTTTTTCCGCCCGTTTTCCTTTTGGCTCGGTTGGGTTGCCCTGCTCTATACTCCTCTCGAAATTGGGGAATGAGGAAGGGTCCACCGTCTCCTTTTTAATGCATTTGTGGTGTTATTACATTAACGGCGTTGGTTTTTATGGTGGCCATTGACGCTCGTTAAACATATTGGGTTTTCTTTTTTTCTTTTTCGTCCTCTCTCTTTCAGCTTTGCCTCTCTTCTTTTGAGCATAGCTGCCCAAAAAACCATATATAAATGGGTTGCGGAAGGTGCTTCGTGGGATATGCAGGGAAGCGGAAGTTAACCATCCCGACTATAAAAATATGGATGCTGGGAGCACAGCAAAAAAGCAATCAATTTCAGGTATCCCTCATTCTCAGCTACGCCACTGTGTGGATTGGGGTATTTGAGATTAATTTCATGGCAAACTTATATTCTACCTTTAACTATACCAATCGACTTAGAACGTGGCTGGCCAACTTGACAAATGAAAGTGCAATTGAACGATCAGTGAAAACAAAGAATAAGACAAGGATCTCGCTAACAATTACTTCACGACGTTATCAAGATTGATATAGGAAATCTTATCTCTATCTGTCAGACTTGTTTCTACGATTTATGTAACATATATGATAGCGATAAAAATTCAGTAATTTCATTTCAACGCCTATAGGTTCTGGTGAAAATGTTTGGCAACAGAATGAAAGAATATGTTTAGCCTGCAGGAACCACTATCTTATTAACCATCTAATGTTGTAAAAAAAAAGAATAAATTGTATTAGAAGCTGTCAATTTAATGGGAAAATTGCAATAATTTCAAAGACCACGCCCACTTATGGGGAGACCTTAGCAAAGTTGTATACACCGTGATAACCCTTGATATCCCTTTTCGCGGCGTGGCGAGTCTTACCATTTTATCCCCTTTTTGCCTTACTTTACTCCCAAAATGTATGATTTTTGAAAGAGATCAGTATTAGGTGCGTTTTCACGCTATAAATGAGTGTACGTAAAAAATCGAGAACATTTTCTAAGCTCTTCTTACATACACCAAATACTAGAGGATATTTTCAATCCTTGTTAGAGTAAAAGTTTCTCTATTGTCGGATTTTGCTAATTTCGTTCGCAAGCGAGAAGAAGGACGCGGTTAGAACGGACAGAAGGACATGGTTAGATCGTATTAGAATTTTTCAACGTCCCAGAATACAATGTTGTATGGTGTCCATTAAATATTTCAGGTTGTCGCAATGGAGTACTTTTACTTAGAGAAATCATGGAAAGGGCTGAGTTGGGAATGTGAGAATCTGCACGAATAGTCAAGTTGCGATCATGGCGGTCACTAAATCCACGTTGAAATCGCGAACCACATTTAAATGCAAGGAGGAAATAAATTAATTTTCTAGAAAGGGGCACCAAGACATCACATGGGTGCCAGAGGCCGACTTGCAGGCCTGGATATAAGTCACCATTAACTGTTTGTAACAACCAGAAGGAAACGCGATAGACTCATCTGCTTAGACTCACTTTCTGAGTCGATTGCAATGTCCCTTCGTCCGTTTGTCTGCCTGTCCATAGGAAAAATACACAACGAAATATTATTGATTGAACATCCGGAGTCGACTCCAGAGTAGGAGTCGGAGTCGAAACATTATAAAATGCTAGAGTCAGAGTCGAGTAATTTTGCATCGACTCCACAGCCCTGATGAGAAGCACAACTCACATTCCGAATATCTGACTGAAAACTTGCATCAAATGTCTTTTGTAAATATTTTTGCATTCTATATAATATAGAGGCAAAATGGCCTTGAGCCAGGATAATATACCAGTTCAAATCTTATTTCTCTTTATTACAGACCAAAATAAAATAAACGAAAATTTTAATATTAAAAAATTTCAATCTTTATAATTTTCATTTGATTTTCATTGCGCTACCAATAACCAACAATTCTACTGAAAAAGTTGTCTCAATATATTTCACAGAATAAAAGTTATGACTGGTTAATTAAGCCCGATATTCCATCAAAGTCGAAAGATTTTCGAAAATTTACCATTGGATTCAAATGGAATTCCTCAAATGTACTATTCTCTCATTATTACCCAATTAGGAGGCGTATACGATATATATTTATTATGAATAATATTACTCATACGCTGACTCAGGATTTCAAAACATCGTTTGCGTCTACAAACAGGGCCGCCATAACTAATATATTCATACATAGATCTTTTAGATTTAGACACTGTTTTCTTCGTTAGAATATGACATACTAAAAAATAAAACAAAATAGTTTTTTTTCTACATTTCATCCAACACCTAAAAGAAAACGAGATAGACCCATCGTTTAATATACCGATCGACGAATCACTTTTTGAGTTGATTTAGCAATGTCCGTCTGTCCATCCCTCCGCCCATCTATTCTTGACATCAAAGTACTGGTCGCAATAGTAGTCGGAACCAAATGAAACTTTGCACAACAAAGTTTTTCGGGATAAGGACGATTGTTCTTAAATTTTAAACAAATCGATTGAGATTTAGATACAGCCCCCATACGAATTTCACTCCCGATTTGACTCTTTTCACTCTAGAAACCACATGTTTTAATAAATTTTCTTCAAAATTGGCAAACCATCTTATATTTCATCTAGAAACTCATATGGTGAAAATGTGTCAGATGGGTTCAGATTTATATATACCATAAAAATTTCGCATCCGTCTTTATTTTGTCCACCATACAATGATTCAATGATTTTCTTCAAATTTTGCAAAACGTGTTATACTTGAACTAGAACCCCCTGTGGTGAAAGTGGGTCATACAAATGTTATTCTCGATTTGACAAAGTGGGTCAGGTCACATAGGCCTATGATTAGAACACATACACATACATGGAACAATCCTTCCCGAATTCACTTTCTTTACCGAATTGAAGTGTATTCGGTTAGAAAGTGGAGGGTATCATATAGTCGGCCCTCCCGACATTAGCCTTTCCTTACTTGTTTTTATTTTACCAGCAATTCTTACAAGAAAAATAGTCACAACCATATTCATTGAAATATGTGCAAGCTCCACATAAATTATGGCTAAAAATATACAAGATTTCCTAAAATGTTACCCTTACTCGGTGCAGTTTAGATTACTAATTTCATGAATTCCAATATTCCACAAGTAAATCATAAATATTTGATGGAAAATCTCAATGCGGCTTAGTGCCATTTAGAAACTAAGGAAAATGAATTCCGAAATTATCCGCATAGTTATGTATGTCAATCTTCAAAAACAGATGTATCTCTACGACTAGGTATTTATGGATGTTTGTGTGTATTGCATTGTGAGTACATATGTATATGCAGGTCTCTTGCATGTATGTCTATCTATGTATATCAGATCATGAATAAGTGTCTCAATATGTCCAATTATATTCATTTCAAAGCCGTAATCATAATAAAAATGTAAACTGCCACACGTTGGCCTTGTACATTGACAACGAACAACAACAGCCAGCTCTAGGGGCGGCTGCGACAGCGACAACAGCAAAAGCAACAGAAACAGAAACAACAAAGCACTGCAGCAGTTCTATGCGGCCAACAATGACTCTGGAGCAATAGTGACACTCACTCGCCGAGTTGAAGTGAAGTGAAGTAACTACGGCAACAACATCAAATGATATTGCCATTAACAACAATAACAACAACAATAGCAAGAGCAAGAGCAATGTCATCGACAGCAACTGCAACAACGGCAAATGGCAACGGCAAAGGCAACTTGTTGACTTGTGCGACATTTACACGGAAGCATTGTTGAGAGTCTGTTTCCACTAATATGAAGTAATAGCACCATTGGACGAACGCATATCCAACATATACGGCGAACGAGTACGTCGTCGTCGCCATCGCCATCGTCCGTACATGCTACACACTCGCTACACTATACTTCTTCTGTATGTCCGTATCGCTGGGTGTGCGTACGCTTGGTTGTCCGTCCGCTATAGCGGTGAGCGACAAATATTGAAGTTGGTGCGTATGTCCAACAACACCAATAGCAAGAACAACAACTCAAATCACAAATAATTGCACATGTAACTTTCAATGCGTATATGCGAGGGTAGATTGGAAAGTTTAGATTTTTATAACCTAAAGCACATATGAAAAAAATAGGAAATAAATCTAGCATTGCCAAATGATTGGCACGATTTGAAAGGAATCAATCTGAAAATTTCAGATAGGCCTAAATGAAGTGTTTTCTAAATTAGGTCTGAGTTTTGAGGGGGCAAGATGGGAATATCGCTTCTTTTTCCCAATTTTTCTAAAACGCTGAAGTGTCATAAATGCCTGAATAAAAATTTGAAAGAAAATTAAATTACCTATAGCTTGAGTAAATCAAACACATAATTAATACGAGCTAACATAATTAAATTAATAGAAAATGTAATTCAACGTGAGTCACCACTATTCCATATTTATGTGTAAATTCGTTGCGAAATAAAATCTGCAAAAACAAGAGTTGCCTATACTGACTCTACATGCATGATGTATTCTGGATTTTTACAGATTTATGATTTAATTCTTTTAGAGTATTTATATCATGGTTGGACCTAGCCAAAGCGATTTGACCACAATTCCGTGGTTTCTAAATCAATTTATAATATTAATTTCAGTATTTTATTACAAAGCTCATAATATCGATCAATTTATTCGAATTATTTGTTAATCGAAAATCACGATTTTCTCATTATTCGAACAAATATTTGAAAATAATTAGTCGATAAATCGAACAAAATTTAATCGGTTGGATACCCTAGTCGGTTGGTAAATAATTAAAACTTAATAAAACAAGTGTTGCTAAAACGCCCACAGGCAGGCCTATAGGCACAATGTTCTATAATACGAATGGTATATTGAAGCAGTTTATTCCAAAAGTAACAGTATTGACTTTGACTAAAAACGGACTTAGTTATGACACTATGCAACAACAATTTTGCAGAAGTATTTACAGCATAATCTGATGGCCTTTAGGCTTTCTATACCTGAAAACTATATATATTTTTGTTTTGGAAAATTTTATTTTTGTAATTAAAAAAACACTTTATGATTTGTGCTCTCTTTTTGAAAATATAAGTCCGATCACTCCCGCCTTTCTGTTCAATTAAAGATAATTATGATGGCTACAAATGTTGTGGATTTCACTTTAACATAGAAATACGGGGTTTAGAAACAGTCTCCCAAAAAATTCAAATTGTTTTGAAACAAAAAAATGTTTTTTTTTTGACAAAAAAAATTAGAAAAAAATGTTTTTAATACCTAACATTCTAATACAGAAAACAATGCGTACATTTAAGAGATCTATAGAAGAAAGACCTAAAAAATTTTGGTCTCGGACACAAAATTTTTATTTTATAGTACATCTCATAATCTTTACGTGTTGATTAGGTTGATTACGTGTAAATTAGGCAAATAAGAATTTGAAGAATATCCAAAGTAATCTGAGAACAATGGTATTTCCCACAGCCAGTCAAACTATACTTAGACGAATTGGTCACATAGATAGACTGTCCATAACCATAACCAGTTAATCGGTTTACAGGCCTTGTCATATGAACCGTGCGCTAGTTTTTGTAAAATGGCCGTGTTGGATCTATCGAAAACAGTTTTTCTCTAAAACCCATCGTTTGGACATTCAAAACAGAAATTCAGATTTATTTCTGAAAATTAAAATTCCCCCACTGTGCCAAAGTATGTGAAATGCATTACATATTAATTCCACGTTAAAAAAACTCTATTGAAGGGACGTGAATTAGTTGCATTTCAATATTCAATAATATCCGTATTGGAAATCGAGAAATGAAGCAAATTTATTTTTAATAACTTAGGCTCTACATTCTAGAAATTTAGTTAGCTCTTTTAAAACGTTTTTCCTGTAAGATGATTTTTCGAGATAAGTATGTATCAGCGAAAACCACAAATATATCGAACAGGATAGACCTTTCCAAAGGGGATACAAATTTAAAGTTTTTTGAATTATTCCTATCATGTCACATATGAACAGCACTGTACCATATATGAACATCACTGTACCTATTGTTATTTCATTATTCTTTACAATCCCCTATTTTTTAGGATTACTTACAATTTTTAACTAAAATTCTCTGCCTGAATAAAAATAACGTAATCAAAACTTTGCTGACTCCCGGACTTTAACTAAAGTCGTAAATATATTTTTGTAAAGTCGCTAATATATTGGTGATATTGTGCAGTTTTTTTTCAGACAGCTATGTGAATTGATCGTTTTCACTAAATGCGCAGTTTTGACGTATTAACTCTTTAGATTAATACGTCACAATGTGAACACCCTCATTATATTGTATTTGGGGCGCTGTATGTGAAACAAGTAAAAGCGGTGTTAAGTTTGGCCGGGCAGAACTTTGTATACCCTCCACCATGGATTGCATTCCACTGAGGCTGTCAATTTTCGTAGAAGTGCAGTAATATTACAGGAAAATATAATGTTTTTAATATAGCCAAACCAAAACAAATACAAATATTAAAAAAATAATTTTATAAATAAGTATAATATTTTTTTATTTCAAATCACGCTTATAAGGCAAGGCTACCAATACGTTTACATATAGAAATAATACTTACAGTCAATTCAACAATAAATATTCTTATATTTATATTTTCAAAAGCTTAAATACCATAACTGGGTGTTACAGTTGGTTGTCTTTCCATTATAAAGGGTCCGCCATCTAACGTTTTTATTCAACTATTCAACCGTTGGACTTTATTTGTGGGGTGCCCGAGGCAGCCATTTGAATGAAATTATTTTCCATTATTAACCGGAAGGCTTGTACTTTCAAATAGAAAAAGAAATTTGAGAAAATATTCAGTAGTTTTTTTATAGAATTTTCAAAAAAAAAAGTTATTTGTTGAAATATGTGGTTTCTAGAGCGGAAAAAGTAAATCATAGGAGACATTGGTATAGGAGCTATATAAAGGTCCGCCATCTAACGTTTTTTTTCAACTATTCAACCGTTGGACTATTTTTTGTGGGGTGCCCGAGGCAGCCATTTGAATGAAATTATTTTCCATTATTAACCGGAAGAATTGTACTTTCAAATAAAAAATGAAATTTGAGAAAATATTCAGTAGTTTTTTATAGCATTTTCAAAAAAAAGTTATTTGGCGGAACCTTTATTTTAATTAAAAGTACAAATTTTGAAAATCCATTGCCTCACGTACATAGTGCAAAATAACCTAACTTCATGATTCAACCAATTTTTGCCGTAAAAGTAAAAAATACGAATTTAGAAAAATCTTTTTATTTTGCGTGTCGATGCAGTCAAAGGAATGTATACACCGAATTCCATGATTCTAGCTGCGGCCATTTGGTTGGTACAATTTTTATCCCCTTTTCCTATTTTACCCCTTTAAAAGTACGACTTTCTAAAATCTCTTTATTTTACGTCTCATCATTCTAAAGGGTGATTTTTTAAGAGCTTGATAACTTTTTTTAAAAAAAAAACGCATAAAATTTGCAAAATCTCATCGGTTCTTTATTTGAAACGTTAGATTGGTCCATGACATTTACTTTTTGAAGATAATTTCATTTAAATGTTGACCGCGGCTGCGTCTTAGGTGGTCCATTCGGAAAGTCCAATTTTGGGCAACTTTTTCGAGCATTTCGGCCGGAATAGCCCGAATTTCTTCGGAAATGTTGTCTTCCAAAGCTGGAATAGTTGCTGGCTTATTTCTGTAGACTTTAGACTTGACGTAGCCCCACAAAAAATAGTCTAAAGGCGTCAAATCGCATGATCTTGGTGGCCAACTTACCGGTCCATTTCTTGAGATGAATTGTTCTCCGAAGTTTTCCCTCAAAATGGCCATAGAATCGCGAGCTGTGTGGCATGTAGCGCCATCTTGTTGAAACCACATGTCAACCAAGTTCAGTTCTTCCATTTTTGGCAACAAAAAGTTTGTTAGCATCGAACGATAGCGATCGCCATTCACCGTAACGTTGCGTCCAACAGCATCTTAGAAAAAATACGGTCCAATGATTCCACCAGCGTACAAACCACACCAAACAGTGCATTTTTCGGGATGCATGGGCAGTTCTTGAACGGCTTCTGGTTGCTCTTCACTCCAAATGCGGCAATTTTGTTTATTTACGTAGCCATTCAACCAGAAATGAGCCTCATCGCTGAACAAAAATTGTCGATAAAAAATGTCGAACCGAACACTGATTTTGGTAATAAAATTCAATGATTTGCAAGCGTTGCTCGTTAGTAAGTCTATTCATGATGAAATGTCAAAGCATACTGAGCATCTTTCTCTTTGACACCATGCCTGAAATCCCACGTGATCTGTCAAATACTAATGCATGAAAATCCTAACCTCAAAAAAATCACTCTTTAGCTGTAGCCGTTTAGTTGGTACTATTTTATCCCTCTGTAGCCATTGTATCCCTTGAAAGTACGAATTTAGAAAAAACCTTTTTTTTCGTGTCACGCAGTCAGAGGAATCTATACTCAGAATTTCATGACTCTAGCTGCGGTTGTACGTTCATGCTATACCGCATACCAAAAATTCAAAAAACATGCTTAAATACTCGAAATATTTATTAGGGGTATTTTCAGTCCTTGTGAGGGTAAATGTTTTCCGTTATGCGGACATTCTTAAAATATTCCTTAAAATATATAGGATTTTTAGAGAGAGCAGAAAATTTTGATTTGAACTGGGATATTGTCCTGGCTCAAGACCATTTTGCATTTATAATTTATAAAATGCAAATGTATTTACAAATGTCATTGTAACATTTATTACTTGGCTGCATACTATCACTATCATGATTTCCACCCTGTGAAAGGTTTCCTCAAACAAACAACTCTAAAAAATAGTTCAGGGTGTTGTAACCCCTTAAATAAATATTGATAGTTCGCTGGATTTACTGCAATTTGTGCTTTATTTCATTGCAGCATGTTCAGCTTTTTCGGTTTTTATTGGTCTTCTTCGGCTTCTCTTATTTCCGTAGTGGTGGCGTATACGTTATGTTTATTGAATATAATATTACTCATTCGCTTAGTTATCCCAGTCAATTTGACTAGGAAAGGAGATCATCCAAAAGGCATCGATCAATTCATCTAAGTTCCTTTCAAATACCAAACGGCTACATCCAAAATCATTAAATTCGCTGTATAAATTCCCTTGACTGTGTCGTCGCACATAAGTATTATCTAAGGGTCAAGATAAATTGTAAAAATATACCAGTAACGCAATTTGCAAACAAAATATCATATTTTACATAATATGTAACTGCACTTCTACGTAAAGTCAACAAGCTCTAACCTAATAAGATTCGACCTGGCCGAAATTAGCGCCCTTTTTACTTTTTTAAATTGTCATATCAAATACGATAAGTTTTCAAACCACCCTCGTTGGCAACTCTGAGATTATAACTGAAATGAAATACAACACAAAATAAAGATTATTCATGCAATTCAAATGCATATATGTATATATATACATATGTACATATCGCACAAACGTACAGATGTTCATGTTGTAAGAATGTGAGTCAAGCACAAATATCGCGCGACATACTAGCGATCTAGCTTATTTCGTTCTTTGTTCCACATACAACGTGGCATATGATCTTAATATTTATGAAAAGGAAAATCGTAAGAACTTCTTTCGACATGCTGTCGCACTGTAATGACATATGATTTTCGGTTCTTTCTTTACTTTCATGTTGACCGTGTTGGGCGAGGTTATTGAGTTCAGAAGAAGTTAAGGTTAAATTAACTTGTAAAGTCATGCGACAACTTAACTCTTCGGAAAAATGCCCAAAGTTTTTTTGCAAAAAATAAAAATTCGGAAGCTGTAGCAATAGTGGGTATTGTGGATTATTATAAATAAAAAGTTGTTGTTTTGTATCATCAATATTATCAGTTCTCATTCTAAATGAAAATGTAAAAATTTGAATTCATACAAGTGTGAATATGTGTTTTTTTCATATAATTGTATAATTCCTTATTTATGATGGCTACAAAGGTTGCGAATTTCACGTTCGTATAGAAACAGAAGTTTAAGAACAGTCTCCCAGAAATTGATTTGATTTTCGAAAAAAAACTGTTTTTTTTTCATGATGGATGGTATATAAAATTCGGCCTAGTCAAACTTTACTTCTGTAAAAACTTAGAAATTAGACAGGATTATTAATATTGAAAATCGATTTGTCTGCAAAATCAGCTATTATTAGGGTTTTTGTTCATAGTTCCTGCAAATTAACTTCGATTGGCATACAATTTGACTTGGGGATAAAGGAAATTTTCTCATCTTTTTAGCTGCATACATATTGTTTAAAAGTTAAAGAGAAAAAATGAGTAATTCGCATTTTGGAATTAAGAAAACTGAATTTTTGCACTAAATGTATCCTATCTTCTAAGGGAGCAATTTCATGCAGGCAAAATTTACCCTGCCAAAGCGGGGAACACTTCCACCTTTCTAAATATGTGATTTATTCTTCACAGGCTTTCAAAGCAAAAACAGTTATGTTGGTCCAAAATCATACAATTTTTCAAAAGGGTTATTTTTAAAAATATTTATTGCAAACAAACTTTATTTGGCAAAACAGTGCCGTAATAAAGCTAAGAAATTAATTAATTTCTAATAAAACAAATTTGAGTGCAAAATCTCTTAAAATGTGATAGAAAAAAATCTGTACATTTTGAACAAATACGTAGAATAATATTAAAACACGTAAAAACCAAAAATAAAAATTTTACTATTCTTTAAAATCGAAAAATACGAAAAGTAGTCAACTTTAGGTTAATTTCTAAAAAATATATGTTATTTGTAATGTTAACATCTCAAAATAATCCTTGGGTCCTTGTCTAATTTCAATGTTTTAGAAATCAAAAATGTTTACTAGAAACAAGTAAAAAAGGCGTTAAGTTCGGCCGGGCCACCAAGGATTGCATTCCACAGAGGCTGTCAATTTTCGTAGAAGTGTAGTAATATTAGAGGAAAATATAATTTTTTTAATATAGCCAAAACAAAACAAATACAAATATTGAAAAAATAATTTTAGAAATAAATATAATATTTTTATTATTTCACACCACTCTTATAAGACAAGGCTACCAATACGTTTACACTATATATGTATGTCGAAATAATACTTCAAGTCAATTCAAAAACAAAATATTCTTATATTTTCAAAAAAGCTTAAATTCCATAAACATTGGTAGACTGGTATTTTAACTCCACGTCCACGGTGCAAGATGGCCTATCTTCATGATTCAACCAATTCTTGCCGTAAAAATAAAAAGTACGAATTTGGAAAAATCTTTTTACTTTGCGCGTCTATGCAGTCAGAGGAATATGTACACCGAATTCCATGAGTACCATTTTTATCCTCTTTTTCCTATTTTACCACCTTAAGAGTACTTTCTAAAATCTCTTTATTTTACGTGTCTACGCAATTAGAGGGATATACACACCAAATTTCATCATTGTTGTTGTAGCCGTTTAGTTGGTCCTGTTTTTATCCCTCTGTACCCATTGTATCCCTTGAAAGTACGAATTTGAAAAAAAAAAACTATTTTATTTTTCGTGTCCACGCAGTCAGAGGAACGTATACTCCGAATTTTATGACTGTAGCTGCCGCCATTTGGTCGGTACTGTTTTTATACCCATTTCCATTTTAACCCCAAAAAGTACGAATTTAGAAAAATCCATTTATTTTACGTGTCCATGCAGTCAGAGGAATGTGTACACCGAATTCCATGAGTCTAGCTTCGGCCGTTTGGTTGGTACCATTTGTATCCTCTTTTTTCTATTTTACCACCTTAAGAGAACTTTCTAAAATCTCTTTATTTATTTTATTTTTAAAATCTCTATATTCTACGCAATTAGAGGGATGTACACACCGAATTTCATCATTCTTGCTGTAGCTGGTTAGTTGGTACTATTTTTATCCCTCTGTACCCATTTTATTTTTCATGCCCACGAAGTCAGAAGAATGTGTACTCCGAATTTTATGCATAAAGCTGCCGGTCGGTACTATTTTTATCCCCATTTCCATTTTATCCCCAAAAAGAACGAATTTATAAAAATCCATTTATTTTACGTGTCTACGCAATCAGAGGAATGTATACACCAAATTTCATTATTCTAGATGCAGCCGTTTGGTTGGTACTATTTTTATCCCTCTATTCCCATTTTACTCCTTAAAACTACGAATTTGAAAAAATGCGTTCATATTGTGTATCTACTCAATTAGAGGAATGTACACACTGAATTTCATGTTTCTAGCTGTTGTCGTTTAATATGTACCATTTTATCCCTTTTTGCTCCATTTCACCCCCTACGAATAAAAATAACTTTTTTGTTCACGTTTTTGTTATAGGGTAATGCGCATACCCCATATCAAGTAAGTACAAACAGACATATTGACAAAATGCTTTTAAATACTCTTAAAAAATTATTATGGTTATTTTTAGTCATTGTGAGGGAACATTTTTCGCTTTGGGCCGTTTAGACGCATTTATGGCAAATTTGGACGTCCGAGCTCCTATATCGTCTTAGAATTTTATGATGATCAAGAATATATATACTTTATAGGGTATCAGGTCCATATTTCAAGGTGTTACAAACGGTATGACAAAGTTAGTATACCCCCATCCTGGAGGTTGATGGTATAAAAAAGTTATTGAATTTTGGGCGATGAATTTTTATTTTTGAACCACTGTGCGCCATTTTTTTAGGTATTCTTTCTTGGTCCACTCTACGAGAATCCGTTGGCCGAACCTTGTTATTTGGTGTGCTGTACAGTGTTGCTGTACATTATCGGATTTTTTAAAATAATTTCATAAATATAATGAAAAAAAATTCTGCAAGCATAAGACATGAGTTTATCTTATGGGAATGGGAATTCCTCTCCTCTGTTCAAATTAACATGTTCGCAACTCAATAATCTTCAGTATTAGTTAATTTTTACTTAATTCCAAACACTTTTTTCACAGTGTATCCATCACCAGTCCTTCTTCAAGTGGCCTTAATGACAGTTGAGATTCTTTCGAAAAACTGACCATTCCCATCGCATGAATGCTATTTCAAGTTCAGTTAATATCAATTGTACTAATTTGCCATGTTCCAACACGAGCAAAAACGTCCCACCAGGAAACCTTATGTCGTCTTCCTGGCCTGACCACACTCAATTCGAAATTTCATTACTTAATTCAGTTTCTTTTCGTTTTTTGGGAGATTTGCAAAACGTCTGACTGTCTGTCTGCGTCGTCTTTTGTTTGGAAGTTGTATGTTTTGTGTTACTTGTTCGTTCTTTGTTGTTGCTGTTGCCGCTGCCGCCGCTGCTGCTGTTCGTTTTTATTCTGTTTTCATGGTTAATAACCTTAACATTTTTTGTATATATATATATATATATATATATATTTTTATACCCTACACCACTTCGTGGTCTAGGGTATTATAAGTTAGTTTTCCGTCAAATGTTTGTAACACCAAGAAATAATTGAGCTAGACCCACCTTTAAGTATACGGATCGGCTTAGAATCGCCAGCTGAGTCGATTTAACGATGTCTGTCTGTCCGTCCGTCTGTCCGTCTGTCCGTCTGTCCGTCTGCTGTCCATCTAAGCTTGTTCGCACTCTACAGGTCGCAATTGTTGTCCGATTGTCATGAAACTTGGCAGAAGTTATTTTTTCTGGCCAAGGACCATCGGTATTGAATTTGGAGGAAATCGGTTCAGATTTAGATATAGCCCCCATACAAATGTCGGTCCCGATTTGACATTTTCCGCTCTAGAAACCACATATTGTACCCGATTTTCTTTAAAATTGGCACAACATCTTATAATCCAACTAGAAATACCTATGCAAAAATTGGGTAAGATCGGTTCAGATTTAGATATAGCCCCCATACAAATGTCGCTCCCTATTTCACTTTTTTCGTTTTAGAAACCACATATTGTACCCGATTTTCTTTAAAATTGGCACAACATCTTATAACTCAACTAGAAACACCTATGCAAAAATTGGGTAAGATCGGTTCAGATTTAGATATAGCCTCCATACAAATGTCGCTCCCTATTTCACTTTTTTCGCTTTAGAAATCACATATTGTACCCGATTTTCTTTAAAATTGGCACAACATCTTATAATCCAACTAGAAATACCTATGCAAAAATTGGGTAAGATCGGTTCAGATTTAGATATAGCCCTCATACAAATGTCGCTCCCGATTTGACATTTTCCGTTTTAGAAACGACATATTGTACCCGGTTTTATTTAAATTTTGCAGAACATCTTATAATCGAACTAGAAACACGTATGCAAAAATTGGGTAAGATCGGTTCAGATTTAGATATAGCCCCCATACAAATGTCGCTCCCGATTTGACATTTTCCGCTCTAGAAACGACATATTGTACCCGATTTTCTTTAAATTTTGCAGAACATCTTATAATCGAACTAGAAAAACATATGCAAAACTTGGGTTAGATCGGTTCATATTCAGATATAGCCCCCATACAAATGTCGCCCCCGATTTGACATTTTCCGCTCTAGAAACCACATATTGTACCCGATTTTCTTTAAAATTGTCACAACATTTTATGATCGAACTAGAAACACGTATGCAAAAATTGGGTAAGATCGGTTCAGATTTAGATATAGCCCCCATACAAATGTGGCTCCCGATTTGACATTTTCCGTTGTAGAAACGACATATTGTACCCGATTTTCTTTAAATTTTGCAGAACATATTATAATCGAACTAGAAACACGTATGCAGAAATTGGGTAAGATCGGTTCAGATTTAGATATAGCCCCCATACAAATGTCGCTCCCTATTTCACTTTTTCCGCTTTAGAAACCACATATTGTACCCGTTTTTCTTTAAAATTGGCACAACATCTTATAATCCAACTAAAAAACCAATGGTGAAAGTGGGTAAGATCGGTTCAGATTTAGATATAGCCCTCATACAAATGTTGCTCCCGAATGTTTAACCGATTTTGGACAAATTTTACATATTATATTTCACCAATAAACAGACATGGTGAAAGCGCGTCACATCGTTCCTGGTTTCAATATACCCCCATACAAATGTCCTTTCCGATTTAACATTTTTTGTTAAACACATACATTTACAGGATGCAAAAATCCTTCCCGATTTCAATTTTTTACCGAATTGAATTGCAATGAGAATTGTTTGGGTGATGCCCATATGTCCACACTTTGGTATGACTTTGGTATACTACTGTATAATTGTATTTGTCTGTCGGACAATTGGATCAATTACCATATTATTTACCATATTCGTTAAATTTGACTAAAGATGAATTTATAGCATATAAATTATATTCATATAATTTATATAATTGGTATGAACTACATAAAATTGCTCCAATGAAATACCTGGGTTTAGTAATCAAAGCGAGGTACATACGCAGGGAGTGGTGTAGGGTATTATATAGTCGGCCCCGCCCGACTTTAGCCTTTCCTTACTTGTTTTTTTTTTAATTTTTGTCGTTGTTGTTTTTTCATTCTCCGCAGTTGTATGGCTTCAATTCGGTGCTGCTTGTGTTGTTGTTGGTTTTTTTGGCGTATTACATGTTCGTTCGTACACTCGCATGAACATGTTGACAATGAACGACTGAATGAATGAATGAACGAACGAACAAATGTAAGTAATTGTAGTATGTCTGTGCACTGTGTCCGTAAGTATACAACAATAATGAGAGCGACAAGAATATCGGCAACAGCGGTAGCGACAGCAGCAGCAACAGCAACAACAGAAGAAGAATGTTTTGTATACACCCGTACGCTTAGGAAAACTGTACCTACCCTACCTCAATATTTTGTTTATTGTTCTTCGCGCTACGGACGGATGGATGTTTTTTTTAATTCGACAATTAAATTCCTTTTTTCGGCTAAATATACGAAACGGAATGAGTATACATTTCACTGAATATTCTGCCTATTTTGACCCCCTCCGTCATTTCAATGGGACATGATGATGCGGTGGCATACTTGTTATTGAATTTTCTTGTAGAAAATGGTGGTGCTTAAGCCCCGCCAGCTAAAGCTGCTAAACAGAATATGGAGATTTTGCCCAGATAAGCAGTAAAAAATAATAAATGATATTATTAAAAATATATGTGTTTTTAAAAAATCGCCAATTTTTTTTTCAATTGCAGTTGCCATCCAGAAGATTTCGATGATTTGAATTTTTTAGAATAAGAAATGTAAATGTTTACCTTTTTCCAAATAATTGTAAAATAATTATTAATAAAAGGTACGGTATTTTACCTCGGGAGCTGCGATTGTTTTGAAAGTTTGTGAATGTATCCTTCTCATAAAAATATTGTATGCGTATTTTTGGAAAAATGAAAATGAAGAAAAGATTTTTTCCAAATTCGTTCTTTTAAGGTCATGATGGGAAAATGAGGCAGTTGGTACAAATCAAACGGCTATATCTGGAATCATTAACTTCACGCTCCCCCGAGAAGCTTCAATATTTTCCATATCAAGGACTGAAAGCTATTTAAGCACATTTAATGATTGCTGCTGGAGTTTTCTTTGAAATTATTTAAAATTTACCAATATTTCACCAAAGAAACAACACAATTTATTTAAAAGAGTAAAAATAAATTAGTGTGTAAGTTGACTTCTACTCAAAGTCGACAATATAGAATCGGTAATACTGTGAAATTCTCTGCATGGTGGAGGGTATATAATATTAGACGTGGGCGAACTTAACGCCCTTTTACTAGTTTTATTTTTTTTCTGTACCAATTTTGCATAGTGTTGGATGTGATCTCCAAAATGTAAAGCAATTTTTGTAATTAATAATGGGGATGTTTTTCTTCAAGACTGGATAACTAAACTGCGATTACAAAAACCTAAATAAATAGTTAAAATTTCAGTCAAAATAAAAAAATCTCTTTCTTTAACTGCCGCCAACAGCAATATCAGTGTGTGTATGGAAACAAATTTTGAAAAAAATATTTTATTTGAACTGGGATATTGTCCTGGCTCAAGACCATTTTGCATCTATATTTAATAGAATGCAAATTTATTTACAAATGGCATGGTGACATTTATTACTTGGCTGCAGACTACCACTATCATGATTTCCACCCTGTCTAAAGGTTTCATTCAGGTGGCTTCGCAGCGACTTTCCAACATCAAACCCGGCCTCTATAAGGAGATGATTCTCACAAACGAACGAGAATCACAACTCACTTGCCGAATTTGCGTTTAAAAAATCGCACCAAGTAATAAAGCACACATGCCATCTTACAAGCATCTCATTGAGTTGCATATGTAAGTATGTGTATATGCAGGTATAGTTACCCAGCAATACTTCTGCCGTGCCAACACTCATTTGTTTTAGTTTTTTCGTTTGTATTTTTTTGGTCTGTAATCAATATTTGATTTGAACTGGGATATTGTCCTGGCTCAATACCATTTTGCATCTATATTTAATAGAATGCAAATTTATTTACATTATTACTTTATGCGATTTTTTAAACGCAAATTCGGCAAGTGAGTTGTGATTCCCGTTCGTTTGTGAGAATCATCTCCTTATAGAGGCCGGGTTTGATGTTGGAAAGTCGCTGCGAAGCCACCTGAATGAAACCTTTAGACAGGGTGGAAATCATGATAGTGGTAGTCTGCAGCCAAGTAATAAATGACACCATGCCATTTGTAAATAAATTTGCATTCTATTAAATATAGATGCAAAATGGTCTTGAGCCAGGACAATATCCCAGTTCAAATCAAATATTGATTACAGACCAAAACAAGTAAGGAAAGGCTAAAGTCGGGCGGGGCCGACTATATAATACCCTACACCACTCCCTGCGTATGTACCTCGCTTTGATTACTAAACCCAGGTATTTCATTGGAGCAATTTTATGTAGTTCATACCAATTATATAAATTATATGAATATAATTTATATGCTATAAATTCATCTTTAGTCAAATTTAACGAATATGGTAAATAATATGGTAATTGATCCAATTGTCCGACAGACAAATACAATTATACAGTAGTATACCAAAGTCATACCAAAGTGTGGACATATGGGCATCACCCAAACAATTCTCATTGCAATTCAATTCGGTAAAAAATTGAAATCGGGAAGGATTTTTGCATCCTGTAAATGTATGTGTTTAACAAAAAATGTTAAATCGGAAAGGACATTTGTATGGGGGTATATTGAAACCAGGAACGATGTGACGCGCTTTCACCATGTCTGTTTATTGGTGAAATATAATATGTAAAATTTGTCCAAAATCGGTTAAACATTCGGGAGCAACATTTGTATGAGGGCTATATCTAAATCTGAACCGATCTTACCCACTTTCACCATTGGTTTTTTAGTTGGATTATAAGATGTTGTGCCAATTTTAAAGAAAAACGGGTACAATATGTGGTTTCTAAAGCGGAAAAAGTGAAATAGGGAGCGACATTTGTATGGGGGCTATATCTAAATCTGAACCGATCTTACCCAATTTCTGCATACGTGTTTCTAGTTCGATTATAATATGTTCTGCAAAATTTAAAGAAAATCGGGTACAATATGTCGTTTCTACAACGGAAAATGTCAAATCGGGAGCCACATTTGTATGGGGGCTATATCTAAATCTGAACCGATCTTACCCAATTTTTGCATACGTGTTTCTAGTTCGATCATAAAATGTTGTGACAATTTTAAAGAAAATCGGGTACAATATGTGGTTTCTAGAGCGGAAAATGTCAAATCGGGGGCGACATTTGTATGGGGGCTATATCTGAATATGAACCGATCTAACCCAAGTTTTGCATATGTTTTTCTAGTTCGATTATAAGATGTTCTGCAAAATTTAAAGAAAATCGGGTACAATATGTCGTTTCTAGAGCGGAAAATGTCAAATCGGGAGCGACATTTGTATGGGGGCTATATCTAAATCTGAACCGATCTTACCCAATTTTTGCATACGTGTTTCTAGTTCGATTATAAGATGTTCTGCAAAATTTAAATAAAACCGGGTACAATATGTCGTTTCTAAAACGGAAAATGTCAAATCGGGAGCGACATTTGTATGGGGGCTATATCTAAATCTGAACCGATCTTACCCAATTTTTGCATAGGTATTTCTAGTTGGATTATAAGATGTTGTGCCAATTTTAAAGAAAATCGGGTACAATATGTGATTTCTAAAGCGAAAAAAGTGAAATAGGGAGCGACATTTGTATGGAGGCTATATCTAAATCTGAACCGATCTTACCCAATTTTTGCATAGGTGTTTCTAGTTGAGTTATAAGATGTTGTGCCAATTTTAAAGAAAATCGGGTACAATATGTGGTTTCTAAAACGAAAAAAGTGAAATAGGGAGCGACATTTGTATGGGGGCTATATCTAAATCTGAACCGATCTTACCCAATTTTTGCATAGGTATTTCTAGTTGCATTATAAGATGTTGTGCCAATTTTAAAGAAAATCGGGTACAATATGTGGTTTCTAGAGCGGAAAATGTCAAATCGGGACCGACATTTGTATGGGGGCTATATCTAAATCTGAACCGATTTCCTCCAAATTCAATACCGATGGTCCTTGGCCAGAAAAAATAACTTCTGCCAAGTTTCATGACAATCGGACAACAATTGCGACCTGTAGAGTGCGAACAAGCTTAGATGGACAGCAGACGGACAGACGGACAGACGGACAGACGGACAGACGGACGGACAGACAGACATCGTTAAATCGACTCAGCTGGCGATTCTAAGCCGATCCGTATACTTAAAGGTGGGTCTAGCTCAATTATTTCTTGGTGTTACAAACATTTGACGGAAAACTAACTTATAATACCCTAGACCACGAAGTGGTGTAGGGTATAAAAATACAAACGAAAAAACTAAAACAAATGAGTGTTGGCACGGCAGAAGTATTGCTGGGTAACTATACCTGCATATACACATACTTACATATGCAACTCAATGAGATGCTTGTAAGATGGCATGTGTGCTTTATTACTTGGTGCGATTTTTTAAACGCAAATTCGGCAAGTGAGTTGTGATTCTCGTTCGTTTGTGAGAATCATCTCCTTATAGAGGCCGGGTTTGATGTTGGAAAGTCGCTGCGAAGACACCTGAATGAAACCTTTAGACAGGGTGGAAATCATGATAGTGGTAGTCTGCAGCCAAGTAATAAATGACACCATGCCATTTGTAAATAAATTTGCATTCTATTAAATATAGATGCAAAATGGTCTTGAGCCAGGACAATATCCCAGTTCAAATCAAATATTGATTACAGACCAAAAAAATACAAACGAAAAAACTAAAAAAAAAATATTTTATGTTTTTTTACACCAGCTAGTATATCATGTATTATAAATATATGTTTTAAATTAATCAATTGAGCAACGCATCATTGAATTACATTTATCAAAGTATAGATTAGATTACTATTAATAATCTTAAATTTTTCCTTAAAACTAGAGCCATGATTAGAATAAAGGCAATTAATTAAATAGTTTATAAATAAAGCCGGTTACCATCCAATTTTTTATGGATAATGTACCAATGTAATGGACTTTTTGTAAAAAAAGCGGGATTATGCGGGATGGAAAATTTAAGCGAAATTAGGCATCAAAAATCGGGATAGTCCCGCGAAAAGTGGGATGGATGGTCACCTTAGCAATATCCCTAATCGCTGAATTTGATTTCTTAAAACTTCCTATGTCATTATGAGCGGAGCTTTTTTAAATTTTTGTTTCAGAAAAGTTTAAAATTGAAGTGAAAACTAAAATATGAGATAGAGATGCAATAATTTTGAAAGTGCAAATTAAGTCGATAATTTTTGTAGAATGAACTTATAGTCCAGCTGCTCTGAGTTTATTTTTAGAGTGGGTCAAAGTTGTCATTTTTTGATCGAAAGGCATATTATAGTAGGTGAAAAAGCCAGACAAGCTTCTTATTGTCAAAACTATATCGTGGAGTCTTATGCGGTAGATCTTAACCCTCTAGCTTTTCTCTTTATGGGTTATTTTAACCCTTTATTCGAGAAAATAAAAAAGTCCTTTTCAAAGGACATTTAAGGAAAAAATTTGCCAGAAAATTTCAATAGGGGTCACCAAAGGCTAAGGTTTGGGGTTCGCGAATACCCAAACCGTATTTTCCGGAAAAATATTTCAAATTTTCCGTGTAAACGGGAAATATTAAAATATAATTTATCAACTACTTACAGCGCTAATATAATTTTACTGCAAGAAATTTAAATCTTTAATAGTCAAGTATATTTCCTTTCCATCTCGTTTAACATTATTGCATTATTCATTATAGATACAATAAACTAGAGATTTATGGTTAATGAAGCTGTGAAATAAAAACTTTTTGACTGGTTATTTGTGGGATATTTATCGTGCAACAAAAATACCATACTGACAATACTATGCCTGACACAGTGTCAATACTTAACCCTTCGTGCTATCTGACCTCTCTTACAGGAGCGTCAAGTAGAACTTTCTGTAAGACAGTAATTCATTCAATTTCTAAGGATCAACGAAATTATTCAGCTGGGCACTTTAAATAAAGAGTGATTTTTTTGAGGTTAGGATTTTCATGCATTAGTATTTGACAGATCACGTGGGATTTCAGACATGGTGTCAAAGAGAAAGATGCTCAGTATGCTTTGACATTTCATCATGAATCGTCTTACAAACGAACAACGCTTGCAAATTATTGCATTTTATTATCAAAATGCGTGCTCTGTTAAGAAAGTTCATTGCGCGCTTCCATTTTATGGTCAGTTTAATCGACCCACTGAAGCGGCTATTCGGGCTATTGTGACTAAATTTCGCACCAAATTTACATTGTTGGACATTAAACCACCAACACGCTTACGTAGAGTGCGAACTGAAGAAAATATCGCAGCTGTATCGGCCAGTGTTAATGATGACCACCAATTTTCGATTCGTCGCCGTTCGCACCAATTGGGTCTCTGTTACTCAAAAACGTGGAAATGCCAAAATTGGACTAAGCGGATGGACCACCTAAGACGCAGCCGCGGTCAACATTTAAATGAAATTATCTTCAAAAAGTAAATGTCATGGACCAATCTAACGTTTCAAATAAAGAACCGATGAGATTTTGCAAATTTTATGCGTTTTTTTTTAAAAAAAGTTATCAAGCTCTTAAAAAATCACCCTTTAGAAATGAAACTTTTCATTCCCGTTTTCCCGGGAAAACATACAAACATAGCAAAACTACATTCCAACTTTTACAAAAAAATACTTGGGTTAAAATTCGTCCATGTTTTTTGGAAGATCGTTTTTTCCACAAAAAGGGGGTATTTCGGTAGAGCACGATAACCAAAAAATACAAATTGGATATATTTGCAAAATTTTCATTTTAAATTTGGAGAAGAAATTTTTTTCTAAAGACATTTTTTAAAATTTTTTCTGATTTGGCTATAGGGTAATGCAACAGAAAACGACCCAAAAACGATTGGTTTGGATTTTCATCCTCTCCGATTTTGATGAAATTTGGCATATATATTCTATTTTATTCTCTACAAAATATCAAAAATTCAGAGTGGGGTGGCCATAGGTTAACAAATTACGACTGTTTTTCCGAAGTATTGCATTATTTCAGCAAGCCCAAAAATTTTCGTTAGAGTAGCTTCAAAATAAAAGTTGTCGATGTTCCCGACAAAAATTAAAGATTCGCTGAAATAACAACGGACATGTATAGTCATTTGCATTGTAAACACATTCTAGTCTTATGCAAAGCTAATTTTTGAAAAAAAAATTCTAAAATTTCGGTCTTTGAATGGAAAAATTTGGGGTAAAACTGCACATAAACTGTTGCAATAATTCCGTGCGACACGAATTCCCTCCTAAAAACGAGACTATATAGACCTGAATCTATAGATCACTAATAGCAAAACTGCATATTCAGTTTTTTATTATTTATCCCAAAGGATATAGATGTTTTAATAATTTAGTTTCGTACTTGTGCGTGCCACAGAATGGCGATCAAATGAAAGAGTAGAGAATCTGTTAAAAATACTTCCAATTTCATGTTTCTATATGTATTAGTTTAGCATTAACAACCATTTCAAATCAGCTCACGAACGGACAATTATAAAAGCGAAATTTGGGAGAACCCGTAAAACAAGCGAGTCTTTTAGTGAGGAACATCATCATCGACATTTTAGTCGGTAACATCGACAATTTTTACTTTCTTCTTTCGTGAGGAAGGAACAAATGTTGTTGATGTTCCCGACTAAAATGAAAGATGGGTTTGTTTTATGTGTTCTCCCAAATTATTTCGCTTTTATCATTATGTGTTTCCGATGCAAATAATCCCATATTTCAGTTTTTACATCACATTCAACCCACTGAGAACCAACAGTAAAAAAAATTTCGGCCATTAAAGGGTTAGGAAGTTCTAAAAATGGCAATTGGTGATCAATACCTCTCCAGCGATCCAAAAAAAAAACACAAATTGAACTAAAAATATGGAAGTTATTGCGGTTTTTATTAAAAATGCAACAAAATGTTAAAATTCTACCCTATATTCTGGGTCAAAATGCAAGTTTTCGATATGGTTTGATAAGGCTCGGGCCAGATTTTAATTTCTCGAAGGTTTTTCTAAATACCATTCTCACCGTGAATTTTATTCAAGAAAAACCTGATTTATTTTGAACGCGTCCAGCTCACGAACGGACAATGATAAAAGCGAAGTATTTTGGGAGAACACATAAAACAAATCAATCTTTCATTTTAGTCGGGAACATCCACAACTTTTATTTTGATGTCACTCTGATATATTAATGATTGATTGATTTTGGCCTTGCTGAAATAACGCAATACTTCGGAAAAACAGTCGTAATTTGTTAACCTATGGCCACCCCACTCTGAATTTTTGATATCTTGTAGAGAATAAAATAAGCTAAAATACAAAACAAAATAAAGAAAATAAAGATATGTTTTTCTGGATATTCAAGGATTAACATTTTTTTTTTGATTTTTGGATTCCTTGAACCACAAGGACATTTATATTTTCATACAGATTTGGAAAGAGGAGGTGTACATCTTTCAGATTATATCAATATCGTTAAAATCTGATAACGCGATCCCAAATTATGATATCGATAAAGAAACCATCTCTTCAAAAAAACCTCCGAGATAACCAACTTTGGACGACTGTAAAACTTAAACCACGCACTACTTTAAGCTACGCTAAACGGCATATTACCCGAAATCATTTGTAGAATGTATATGCCAAATTTCATCAAAATCGATGAGGGCCGAGATCAATGTTGGGTCGAAATCTTGTGGAATTGCCCTATACACTCACATGTTACTTTGTGACTGGCTATGAACATAAAAACAATATAAACTAGTTCAAAAATAATAATATATAAACTAGTATATAAAAATAATATAAACTAGTTCAAAAATTTTGCAGCATAACACCGAAGGTTGTAATTCTCTGCAACGATTTTGCTTAAAACATTTTTCTATATTTAGGGTACATCGTATTACCAAATTCCTTCATTTCGCAGTTAATAATGTAATGTAAAGTGAAAATTTTTGAAAAGTATGTTTAGAAAAAAAAACGCGTAACTTTTTATCATTTTGATAATACCTAAATATTTTTTTTGTCATATGATTGATGACTTCATGGGGAATAATGAAATCAGATCACACTACTAGCTTTTAACTTTATATTTTCCTTATTTCGACAACTTTTTTATTATAAAACTGGAAGTTAACTTGTTCTCTTTTATTTTTATTAAAAGTTGAAGTGTTATGACGAAAATTACTACTTTTTTACTACGAGTGGAAATATTTGTAGCGTCCGTTTTGTCTTGTCCGTATTTCTGCTGTACCTAATTAAAAAAATCTAAGAGGTAATTCTCATATTTCATAAATCTACGAACAAAATATATACTCTGACCTTCATTTACATGTAAAGGGTGTTTTTTATTGGGGTATAGTACTTTAAGTTGGCATCACTTTTTTAACTGGCGGCCATTTTGTCAGCTGTCAAGTGATTAATATTTAGTTTGGTTTGCCATTTCATCATGAACAGGTTGACAAAAGAACAACGCTTGCAAATCGTGCAAATTTATTTCGAAAGTAATGGTTCAGTTCGCGAAGTTCAGCATTTTATGGTCGACATAATCGTCCATCAGAGCAATTAATTCGGTTAACCATGGATCGTTTTCGCACTACGTTTACTCTATGTGATAATACGCATCCGCAGAGACGTCGAACAGTGCGCACCGAAGAAACAATTGCCGCTGTAGAGCAAAGTGTTGAAGAGGACCCGAATGAATCGATTCGCCACCGTGCACAGCAATTGGAGAAAGTGGTTGAAAATTGGACCTGTAGAATTGGCTATATTCGAGCCAGCCGCGGCGGTCACATGCCCGAAATCATATTTAAACATTAATGGCATAAAATTATTCTTCCAATAAAGCCAAATTGATGGACATTAAAACGATTTTCTTGTGTTTTATTTCAATTCGAAGTTCTATACCTCAATAAAAAACACCCTATATATATGGAAAAATAAAGTTCTCAAAAAATCACTGAACTTTGTACACTTCTATAAGAGCTTCAAAAGTACTTCTGTTTTTGTAGCGTCCGTTTCAATGTACAATTGTCTATATTTGTGTACTAATTTGTACTAAATCTTTACGATATATTTTTAAAATGTAGTACTCTTTAAGCGCTTTAAAACAATAAAATGGCTGTGGAATAATAATAAATCAAGGAGAAAATCACTTTTTTCGCTCTTGTGAAAAGTTGTCTTTTTGTTCATAGCCCACATTATGTAGTCTGTTGCCAAAAAATTGTAAATATCCAAAAATATTGATCGAAATACCAGGTGAAAATAGATTTGTAAATCTCAAAATTTTGGCTATCCATTCACTAGCGTCCATCTCACAAATAGACAACAGATTTTCTCCCTCACAAAAGAAGTCACTTTAATAAATATATGCTAAAAATCATTTCAAACGTATATGTGTATCAAACTTTTCATAATTTTTATAATTTATATGATACTGAAATGCTGTTTGCATTCAGCATAACTGCCTCTTCTTATGGTCTTTGTAAGTCTGCGATGCAAATTTTATTATTATTATTTTTGTTGCATAGTGTTATAATCGTTTTCAATGAAGTATGAACAACCCCAAGCAGTGATTATCTGCAAATGTCGCTTGGGTAACATCTTGTCCCAAATACGGCAAATTTTGTTTCTTTATTAGGTTTACTTTTTCTACAGATGTTCCTTGGTGAAATAAAATCAAATACAGCAAATCTAAAGAAATGCTGTTGTATGAAATCAAATCGATTGAGAGATTATAATGGGAACCGAATTGGTCAGATGGCCTTAAGAAAATGCAGGTATTGTGTGCTATTGATTAATTGCAAATTCAATAGCCTTATTCTGGTCTTTCTTCGAAACAACAATTTGCAGTTATCTGCCACCGACGTCGCACTTTCATATGCTTCTGTTGTGCCTATACTTGAATCACAGAAAGTGTTCTGTTCCTTCTCCTCCTCCTTCTTTTTTAATTGTAAATTTTAATACAGCCATCATAAATTCTTATGGGCGACCTTAAATACTTTCAACGAACATTTTATTTCGCCGAATGAGGCCAATGAGATAAGCGCTGACACACGTACGAAGGCAACTTAACAGCAATTTTTGTGCAGCGTCTACTGATTTGTAATTAATTTTAATTTTTTGTAATTTTTCGGTTGGAGGTCATTGAACTGTGTGCTAGCAGCAGGAACAGAGTTTCTGTTTTTTTCGGTATTGCAAACATCCAATAAATTTATCAAAGGACTTGTGAAGGTAAACAATAATAACAATTTGTTAACTGTACTGCAGAAATTAATCATTTGGCGAAAAATTTTACAAAATATTTCCTAGGAATGCCAATGACCCCCCGATTTGTCAACTTTTTATCTTGAATTTTCGATTCCGATTCGATTTCCACTAAAGGGTTGTATTGTTCCATGGCTGCGCCGCGGATGTTTTTGGCGTATTTTCAGCAATGTGCTCGTGTGAGTTCACAATTTCCCCATTTTTATGATGAAACATACTTGGGCCGCTTACTCACGCGCACCTACCGCTCGTTGCTATTGTTGCGGCCCACCAGCGTCCCCACCGAAAAAACGCGTCATAGTCATTGATTTATCGCAAAATGTTAAATATACACACACACACAGTGTTCATTATTGTTGCTGCTGCTGTCTTTGTTGTTGTAAAGAACTAAAAAAATATTTAAAAAATAATAAAAACTTAAACGTGAACGATAAGAGCAGGCAGGCTGCTCATAGAATGCTACAGCTGAACGGAGAAGCGTACACGGGCTCTTATCGCGTTATCGCGTTTGTTTGCCGTTTTAAAACAAAACTAACCGCAATCAAAGAACAATAAACTTTAAAGACATTTTTAGAATCTGTATTTCTTACAGTCTGAAATTTGAAAAAATAGGCACACACATGCATCGCCCAGAATCACCAGATTTGTTTACACTGTGATGTAGAATAGATATTGCCTAAAGTTTAAATCTCAACATTCAGGTTGTAATATTCCTTGCCGCGTAACGATTATTATAAGTTAGTTTCGCGCCAAATGTTTGTAACACCAAGAAATAATCGAGCTAGACCCACCTTTAAGTATACCGATCGGCTTAAAATCACGACCTGAGTCGATTTAACGATATCTGTCTGTCCGTCCGTCCGTCTGTCCGTCTGCTGTCCATCTAAGCTTGTTCGCACTCTACAGGTCGCAATTGTTGTCCGATTGTCCTGAAACTTGGCAGAAGTTATTTTTTCTGGCCAAGGACCATGTAGGTATTGAATTTGGAGGAAATCGGTTCAGATTTAGATATAGCCCCCATACAAATGTCGCTCCCGATTTCACTTTTTCCGCTTCAGAAACCACATATTGTACCCGATTTTCTTTCAAATTGGCACAACATTTTATAATCGAACTAGAAACACCTATGCTGAAAGTGGGTAAGATCGGTTCAGATTTAGATATAGCCCCCCATACAAATGTCGCTCCCGATTTCACTTTTTCCGCTTTAGAAACCACATATTGTACCCGATTTTCTTTAAAATTTGCACAACATTTTATAATAGAACTAGAAACACCTATGCTGAAAGTGGGTAAGATCGGTTCAGATTTAGATATAGCCCCCATACAAATGTAACTCCCGATTTCACTTTCTCCGCTTTAGAAACCACATATTGTACCCGATTTTCTTTAATATTGGCACAACATCTAAAAATCCAACTAAAAAAACTATGGATCTTGATCAATTTTTCCATATCATTTATTTTATATTTACTTTACTCGGAATATCTGCTGGAAAATTGAATCAATTACTTTATTATTTAGCATATTCATTAAATTTGACTAAAGATGAATTCATAGTAACTGTATAATTTATATGAACTACATAAAATTGCTCCCATGGAATACCTGGGTTTAGTAATCAAAGCGATATATATATGCAGGGAGTGGTGTAGAGTATTATATAGTCGGCCCCGTCTGACTTTAGCCTTTCCTTACTTGTTCTAAATTCATACTTTTTGGGGTTAAAATGGAAATGAGGATAAAAATAGTACCGACAAAATGGCGGCAGCTATAGGCATGATATTCGGAGTATACACTCCTCTGACTGCGTGGACACGAAAAATAAAATAGTTTTTTTTCAAATTCGTACTTTCAAGGGATACAATGGGTACAGAGGGATAAAAACAGTAACAACTAAACGGCTACAACAACAATGATGAAATTTGGTGTGTATATCCCTCTAATTGCGTAGACACGTAAAATAAAGAGATTTTAGAAACTACTCTTAAGGTGGTAAAATAGGAAAAAGAGGATAAAAATGCTACTCATGGAATTCGGTGTACATATTCCTCTGACTGCATAGACACGCAAAGTAAAAAGATTTTTCCAAATTCGTACTTTTTATTTTTACGGCAAAAATTGGTTGAATCATGAAGATAGGTCATCTTGCATTGTGGACGTGGAATTAAAATACCAGTCTACCAATGTTTATGGTATTTAAGCTTTTTTGAAAATATAAGAATATTTTGTTTTTGAATTGACTTGAAGTATTATTTCGACATACATATATAGTGTAAACGTATTGGTAGCCTTGTCTTATAAGAGTGGTGTGAAATAATAAAAATATTATATTTATTTGTAAAATTATTTTTTCAATATTTGTATTTGTTTTGTTTTGGCTATATTAAAAAAATTATATTTTCCTGTAATATTACTTTCCTGTAATATTACTATTCTACGAAAATTGACAGCCTCTGTGGAATGCAATCCTTGGTGGAGGGTATATAAAGTTCGGCCCGGCCGAACTTAACGCCGTTTTTACTTGTTTGTATTAATGTTATTCAAAACAGTGACTTAGGGAACTTTAAATTTGAATCGGCTATAAAAAGTACTGATTATTTGTTCAAATGTACGGTTTTATTGAAAATAAATGTTGAGCTTTGTCATTTAATAATGGCACACAATATCATATGACTACCACGACTGGCTCGGCAGTACCTCATCCGATCAACCAAATTTTTCAGTACAGCCAAAAATCCTCACCAAACAGTGACTTGTTGTGGATGCATTGGCTTCTCAATAGCCACGTGTGGGTTCTCTGAACCGCAATTGCAGCAATTTTGCTTATTGGCATATCCAACGAGATGAAAATAAGCTTCATCTGAAAACACGAACATTTTCCACGTAAATTTCTTAGAGTTTGCTCAGTACTCAGTACACAACTCAGTACTTTGGAAATAAGTTCTCCCAATTTTGTTCGAGCATATAGCTTCCCATTTTGCAAATTTTACACATAATCCTGAAAATAAGAATGTTATTCTAAATTTCAAAGTCAAAGTAATCGGTAGTTCAAATTTAAAATGCCATGTAGGCCCACCCTATAATATGATATATTAAATAAATACGTGACTCATTCCGTGTCAAACCGTACTAAAAATGCACATCAATCGCATTTTTTTCTAAAAATGGCATGCAATATTCTTCTATGATAAAATAATTTAAAAAATATTTGACAGGTATCTTAGAAAAAGAAACTGAAAATTTTATTGACAAACTCCACAAAAACGAAAATCCTTCTGATAAGTGTTAATTTAAATTCCGTTGTACCTTCAACTGTGATAGTAGCTATATTGCAGCTAAAAGTTGACTGCGCAGTATCGATGGGAGCTTTCTTCCCCATCTCGTCAGAACTTTCGAATCGAATGTTTCCTTATCTTATATCAGGGTTCATATTCTAGCAGCGCTCACATTGGACAAATGAGTATCGTTGAAATGACAAAGTGAGACTTTTAGTGTGTCGAAAGAGTGGCCGACAGGACAAAGAATATTGATCTTTTAATTAATTTTCGTACTTTTGCGAAAGGCTAAAGTCGGACGGGGCCGACTATATGATACCCTACACCATTCCCTGCTTATATACCAGGTTTTGATTACTAAACCCAGGTTGTTTATGGGGCGATTTTATGTAGTTCATATACATTAAAGTCTTTAGTCAAATGTAACGATTATGGACAAATTGATGAAAATCTTTTGCATTATGTTGCTCATACATATGATGGACCCATACACAAACAAAATCGGTGTGATACCACAATACCAACTCATATTATATTCATTTTGTTATTTCGTTTAAATTTATTTATTTTTAAATAGGGGAAGTTAATATTTCACAATTTGAATTTCTACTGCCACCCATTATTGGGCTCTGCACAAGAGTGTTGCAGCCACACACACACACATGTATGGACCATGAAATTGTTCTCCTGCTTGATTAGACTTAAAATTTAAAAAAATGTGTGCATAGACATACATTGGAGGCTGATATGGTTGTGGTGGTATTTGTTACTAAGGAAATGCATTTTATTAGCTTGCAGCAATTTTTGTTATTAACAAAAGCCTCTGAGATAACCACACATACACATCAGAGTGTGCAATAAAACGAAAGCTGCTATGAGTTAATTTTCTCATCAGTTCCTACCATGTTGACATGTGTTAGCATTCAATTTGTACGTTGCTATATTAGGGTGAGTTTTTGTATGTTTTCTTTTCGTCAAAATTTAAAATGGGCTGTACCAAAATAGAATAGGTAATGGAAAATCTGTAAGAAATGATTTAGGTTTTCCCTCGTAAAATGGGTTAATGCTTTAAAAAAGTATTTTATAATATAAAAAATCTCTGTTATTTTCCCTATTGAAGTGTTGTACCCAACGAACGAGATCTAAAAAAGTATTGTGTGTGTATATTAAATCATACTGATTAAGAAAATCAACACCAAATTTTTATGAATAATTTTTGCAGCACACCGACCATATGTGATAAAAAATTAGAGCCAAATCGGTTCAGTCGATTTTATGCACGCCAGTCTCCTGAAACGAAAACGCAAAAGAACAAATATACAACGTCAGCGTCTGATGTACTGCGCACCCTACTCAGCACTATAACTTCGGAAATAATTTGAATTTCTTAATGCAGAAAAAATTAAAATATATTACTGACACGAAAAAGCCCATCATAAATATAGAAAACAAAAATAGAAATAAAACAAAATAATGAATTAAATAAGTTGAATGGTTGAGAAATCTTATGAATAAATATAGACATTCTTGCGGAAAATGTGAAACATATTTTTTTTAAATTCTCTTACAATTTCTTGAAAGTCTGTCTACAAGCAGGGTCATAACTATTATTTGGGATTTCCCGGACTTTATTTCATTCCCTGAAATTCCCGAGTATTAAGTATGTTCAATATGGTTTAAAATAACAACATTTAGTAATTGGAGTGTTTTTTTTTAAATAATGACATATTACAAATTAAAGACGATTTGTTTGTCAAAATATTTTACAAATTATTTTTCATTTTACAAATATTTTACTCTAGTTTAATCGCCGGAATTGAAGTCGTCATAAAGTTGAATATTTCTCACAGGCACAGTTACCGACACCTACACTACATTTAAAATTAAAAAATGATTAAGGAATGAAAGAACGTCTTTTATTTAGAAGATTTATTCGTCTAGAGGCGGAACTATTTTACAGAAATAGGGGGAAGATATTCTAAACTTTAAAAGCAATAGAAACATAGTAACCAAAATAAAAACATAGTCCAGCCATTAGTTCCTACAGAGGAGTCATTTAAATGTAAATTTGAAAGATTCCAGGTGAACATTTTGAATTTTATTCCTATTTTTACTGGTTTCATACGTAAAGTAAATTCTTCTTTAACAATATTCGCACTTTTATTTCGTCGACTCTTCTGCGAAAACAAGAAATTCAGAATGATTTTTTTGTATATATTTTGTATTCCCCTAGCTGGGTTTCGCAAACAATGACGACTTAGCGAATTTAAAAAGTTTTGTTTGTAGTAATATAATTTAAACAAATGTTCATTGTTATTGACAGCAATGTATTGTATTATATGTATTAGAAATATATCTACAATCCCAATTGTATAGTAATTTAGTGCTCAAAATAATCAATATTTTTTTTAAGAGCTTGATAACTTTTTTTAAAAAAAAAAAACGCATAAAATTTGCAAAATCTCATCGGTTCTTTATTTGAAACGTTAGATTGGTCCATGACATTTACTTTTTGAAGATAATTTCATTTAAATGTTGACCGCGGCTGCGTCTTAGGTGGTCCATTCGGAAAGTCCAATTTTGGGCAACTTTTTCGAGCATTTCGGCCGGAATAGCCCGAATTTCTTCGGAAATGTTGTCTTCCAAAGCTGGAATAGTTGCTGGCTTATTTCTGTAGACTTTAGACTTGACGTAGCCCCACAAAAAATAGTCTAAAGGCGTCAAATCGCATGATCTTGGTGGCCAACTTACCGGTCCATTTCTTGAGATGAATTGTTCTCCGAAGTTTTCCCTCAAAATGGCCATAGAATCGCGAGCTGTGTGGCATGTAGCGCCATCTTGTTGAAACCACATGTCAACCAAGTTCAGTTCTTCCATTTTGGGCAAAAAAAAGTTGGATGTCATCTCACGGTAGCGCTCACCATTCACAGTTACGTTACGATTCGCATCATCTTTGAAGAAGTACGGTCCAATGATGCCACCAGCCCATAAACCGCACCAAACTGTGACTTTTTCTGGATGCATTGGTAGCTCTTGCAATGCTTCTGGCTGATATTCACTCCAAAATCGACAATTCTGCCTATTTACGTACCCATTGAGCCAAAAATGAGCTTCGTCGCTGAACACAATTTCTTTCTTTCTGAACTTTCTTAACAGAGCACGCATTTTGATAATAAAATTCAATGATTTGCAAGCGTTGCTCGTTAGTAAGTCTATTCATGATGAAATGTCAAAGCATACTGAGCATCTTTCTCTTTGACACCATGTCTGAAATCCCACGAGATCTGTCAAATACTAATGCATGAAAATCCTAACCTCAAAAAAATCACTCTTTATTTCGCGGGAAATTTAAATATTTTCCCGAGAATTCCCGGAAAAATTTGGACGGGACACCAAACTCTAGTCATAACTTCTACATTCATCCATAGAAATTTTTCAACTAGATATTGTTTTCTTCATTTGAATGTTATATATTTTTTCTATTTTTATTTAAAAGAACAGTTTTCAACACACTTCGTAGGAGATTTGTAGACATTACAAATTACAATTGAAAATTTCAAAAAGATTTAAATAAAAAAAAATAACTGGAATATTGTCTTGGCTCAAGACCATTTCGCATCTATATTTTATAGAGTGCTAATTTATTTACAAATGGCATGGTGCAATTAATTTTCAATAAAACGACAAATATGAGGTGATATTATTTTTCGTATAAGAATTGTCGAATAGAACAAAAATCTGTATTTAAAATTTGCCAGGCACCCCCAAAATCTTGATGAGAACAACAGATAAAAAAGATATAAAAACATGACGACTATTTTATTGACCATTTAAAAAAATCTTCAATTTTGAAAAAAAGGAAAATACCACTAGATTATATTTTTTGTTTTGATCGTTTTTATCATTTTGATAAATTTTAAGTATTTTATTAGAGCACAATTCCTAAAATTATGATAGATGTGAACTGGTGTGACCGAGTCATGTATTTTTGCAAAAAATTAGTATTAAGAAAAACTTCAATAACTCAGTTAAGCGGCCTTTTACTACTAACTAAAAGTGTTATTTAAATAAATTTACAAATGGTATGATTAGCAAAAAACCGAGGTTTTGGAGGTGTTTGGGAAATACAGATTCTTGTTCTACTCGGCAATACCTACAAGAAAAATAATATCACTTCCAAGAGTTTTATACTTCATTCTTTTTTGTAGCACAGTGATATCCAGGATAAATTTTCATTCTATAAAATACAGATACAAAATGGTTTTGACCGAGGACAATATCCCAGTTCAAATCAAATATTGATTACCAACCAAAATAAATTACCAACAATCAAACAATCAAAAAATAACATTTGTATAACGTTTGCGAGTTTAGATCGCCAAAATTCTATTGGAACTGGTGTGACAATTTTGCTTAAATGTGTTTAAATATATTCCACTTTCGTTTACCGATATTTTACGATATTGCAGACATTAATACAGGTATACTAGGGTGTCCAAAAAAGTTTATGTTCCTAGTGCATATCCTCTATTTATTTAATGCTCTCCAAAATACTCACAAATAAAGTTTGATGCACTTCCAACTTCCATCGGAACATGTCACTACTTCCATACTCTGACGTTTAAAGAAAGATTTCCCGAATTTGATGAAATTTGGTGAACACGTTCATAACTTTTATTTTGCATTGAGATATTTTTTGTCGAAGAATTGTTGGTTTTTAAAATTTAAATTATAACAATTAATTGATTTTTTTTTTCAAAAAAAAAATATTTAAATTTATTTTTTGAGAAAAGAAACTAATAATTTAAAAGTAAATAAATATGTGTGTTTCTATATTTTGGCTTTTCTTTTTATTGGAATGGTTGAACTCAATAATGGAACACAATATCATTCATATGACTACCGCTACCAACACAATTTTTCAGTACATGGAACAACGATTCCTCCAGCCAGTTGTGGATGCATTGGCTTCTCAATAGTCATGTGTGTGTTATCCTAACTCCATATGCGGCACTTTTGTTTATTGGCATAGCCACCGAGAAGAAAATGAGCTTCATGAAAGCTGATCCACTACGTTGGAAGTAAGTTTTTAATATTTCCCATTATTATTCGAGCTTATAGCGAGCCATTTTGCAAAATTCAAACATAAACCGGATAGTACCGGAAACCGGAAAGAACATAAACAGGAAATAACAAGTAAGGAAAGGCTAAAGTCGGGCGGGGCCGACTATTTGATACCCTCCACTTTCTACCCCATTATGGGTACAATATCATGATCCGATGTGACTTACTTTCACAACGCGTTATAGTGTTTTGCTAAATTAGATCAAAATCTGTAATACCTTGAGAGAAAAAAGTTTAATCGGGAAGGACATTTTTATGAGGGTTGTATTAAAACCTGAAAAGATGCGGCCCACATTTACTATAGGCTTTTCTAGTTCAAATATAATGTTAAAATACAGACCATCGGTTAAAATATATGGTTTCTATAGCGGAAAAAGTCAAATCGGGAGCGAAATTTTTATGAGCGTCACATAATGTTGAAATACAAGTTGGTATGCCAAATTTGAAGAAAGTCGAAAAAAAATATGTAGTTATATAAGGTTTTGTGCCAAATTTAAAGAAAAAATATTAAAATATGTGGTTTCAGAAGTCAAATCGGCAGCGAAATTTGTATGGAAAGGCAAAACCGATCTGGCACAATTTCACCATAGGAATGTCTAATTGAATTATAAGATAATGTGCAAAATTTTAAGAAAATATGTTAAAATATGTGTTAAAATATGTGTGTGGGGCTATATCAAAACTCACTTGTGCCAATCTTTTGTTAGGATCGGATAATAATTGCGACCTATACTTTGATTACAAGAATAGATGGACGGTCGGACAGACGGACGGGCAGACAGACGGACATGGCAAAATCGATTCAAAAAGTGATTCTAAGTCGGTATACTTAACAGTGGGTCTATCTCGCTTCCTTTTGGATGTTACAAACAAATGCACAAAGACATAATGCCCTAGTGGAGGGTATCAAAATGAATGTTATTCTACCTTTCAAACTCAAAGTAGTTCAAATTTAAAATGTTACATGGCCCACGCTATATATCAGAAACTGCTAAAAAACACATTCTCAAATTTGGCAATTTGCTGAGAAGAAATCAAATTGTATGGCTTCCATAGTAATTTTAATGTTCATCAAGAAGTTATCCAATTGAAATAATATTTGTTATTTCAGTTATTGTCGAATAGGCA
Organism: Polietes domitor; assembly: GCA_947397865.1. Taxonomy (NCBI): domain Eukaryota; kingdom Metazoa; phylum Arthropoda; class Insecta; order Diptera; family Muscidae; genus Polietes; species Polietes domitor. The sequence continues at coordinate 163,627,697 of OX377618.1, forward strand.
AAAATATAGGGTAAGCGTTTCGAAATTTGCAAAAAATTCCCACCCTTTTAGCCTTTGGTGTGTGTTTGGAGCTTTACGCAGCATTTCATAATTCTGGATGCAGCCGTTCGGTTGTACCAATTTTATCCCCTTGTGCACCGTTTTATCTAAACGTAAACGTTTGTAAAGTCTGAGCAATATACACACCGAATTTTATGATACTGTCTGCAACTTTTGGCCGGTAGCACTTGTTTACCCCGTTTTTCCCCATTTTCACCCTAAAAGTACACATGTCGAAATATCTCTTATTTTTTGGTTGGTATCTTTTGTGTCTCCTTTCATCCCTGAAAGATATGAATCAAAGAATGTTGCACATTCTCGCTTCACATATTCCTCGTGTACCAAATATAAAGTACATAAAGAAATCTTTAAAGGATGAGCTTAAAAAATCGATTCGATTAGGGGTTATTGAGGGTATTCTCTGACCTTGTTAGGATGGTTGCCCCCTCCTTACGATTTCTCCCATTTGCAATCCCAACCGATCAACCACTGTTGGACTTATTCTTGGAATATTTGGACCTACTCTCAGATCTCAGGTTTGTATTTCAAATTCCGGATATTTTTCTGTCTTCTTTATAAGAGTCATCAAAGTTTTCACATCTTTCTTGAGTCCACTAACTGAAATTTTCATAGCTCAAACTATCAGGCCGTGGCAATCAAACTACATCAACTAGATTAGCTTTGAAAAAAAATGAGTTGTTTTCAATTGAAATATTCCAATTCCCAAACCAATTCTGCTCTAAACTGAAATTGTCTTCATTTCTTTCAGTTTTTTGTTGTTGTCGTTGTTCCTCTTCTTCTCCACAGACATTCGAAACAATTCTTTCGACTTCATCTCATGGTGGTGTTGTTGTACTGTTGTTTTATTATATCCACAAATCATGAAATTACATTGAAAAATTCTTTCAACCACATTTTTTATAAACTTTTTTAGACAGCAAAACAAAAACCTGGCGAACGAACGAACGAATGAGCCAAACAGCCAAGCAGCCAGCAGACAAAAAATTCTAACAAATTCTTACAAGATGGCGTTGTTTTAGACCATTTCCTGTTCTCACCATTTAAAAACAAAACAACTAAACGCTGTTTTTGTCTGATTCCGAATCGGATTCTCTTCGATTCTGTGCGCTATTCTGCTGGGTTCAGTTCAGTTCTGGTGTGTTTCGTTCTGTGGAATATAAATTCTAGTGTAAAAAAGAAGCAACAATTCAAACAAAAACTACCCGAACAACTTGAATGCAATGCATTTTTCCACAGAATTGCAGATTGCCAAGAAGGGGACGACGTCGATGACTACGACGACACAAGACAACAACAACAACACACACAGCTCACAGCTCAGAACTAAGAACTAGCAGCTCAGAGCTCACAGTAAAAAAGACAACTTCACATAAATTACTAACGATGAAAATGGTAAAAATCTAAATTACAACTTTTTGCTCGACATAAACACTGTGCATTTGTTATAAAATAATAACGCGAAAAAAGCCCCCCAAACACAGACACACCGCCACACATACACAGCCGTCCAGAGCCAGACTCACACATGCGAGTGCAGCTACAAAAATTTCAACTCAAGAGAAAAACAATGCGCTGGAATGGAATAGTTAAACAATTCGTTAATACTCGTTCATATTCGTCGCATTCGAAAATCTGTCGATTGTTGCAGGGGTGTTGCCAGATTAAATTCGGGCAGCCTGATTTTTACTATCGACTTAAAATTTTAATTCCTAGAAAGTCTGAGAAGCTCTAATAAACCCAAATCACAAGGCCCTCGGGTGATCAAACATCACAATCGTTATGCTGTTCTTAACACAAATTTCCGTGTGATCCATTCAAACCGGGACGGTTTGACAAACAACCGAGTATGTCTTTCCGTTTTTAACACCCTGAAATATCAATCTGCGACCCTACTCATAAATTCTTGATTGTCGTAAAATTCTAAGTACGCTACCGTTTAAACGAAAAGAGCTAGGAACTCCAAAGTATCCAAATATATAACTAATGTTTGCAGATATATTTGTCCTTGTATAGTAAAAAAATCCCCTGTTCATCAGGAAAAGATTTTTGTATTTCACAAATTCAACTCACATCCAAAATATGTCTGAAAGGTTAGAGACAGGTCAGATAGACAATATATACTACCACTCTCTACCCTTTCAAATGTTTTAAATGGCATTATAAGCTGTTTTACCTATTAATGGAACCAATCGAAATTGGGGGAAAATTGTTGGTGTAAGCAATATTATGGGTTAATGTCTAAGTAGCGGTCCATACAAATAAAAATAATTTCCAGTCATCCAACGGAAATAAAGTTTGGACTGTTTGGTGACGATTTGCAAAATATATCGTCCCTAAGTCAAGCCGTCTGTGAGATAAATGGTCCTTATGTTTTCTAATATATTTTATACCCCTACAGATAAGGAGAGTATATAAGATTGATAGAAATATTTTTCGCAAACTTAGTTTAAGTTCGGAGATAGCCGAAATTGCCGCACCCCTTCTGGTACCTCCCATACAAATTGCCCATATTCCTATATTAAATTAAAACCAGCTATATTTTCATATTTTAAAAAGTTTTTATAATCACCGTGCGAAATATGGAGGTGTTTCCCGCGCCCCTTCTAAGACGTCTCACACAAATCACCCTAACCTGTATTTATAACTTCTATTCGTATAGATCGTAATAATCTCAAATTTGTCATTTGACATTGTTTTTATATGGGCACACCCCTTCTAGTTAGTATCACCCACTGAAATTAGGATAAGCTATGTTAAAATAAATCTGACATATCTTCCATACGGGTATTCTAAATCCGTCGCACTTTTATATTTGAAAATGTTGTAATAATCTCATTAAAAATACAAAATATTTATACTTTAGTACCTCCTAGACAATTGTCCCTATGCTAAAATTAAATCCATTCTAACTTCTATACCGCTCTCTAAAATTCAACAAAATCGACAGCAATAATGTTTATATAGGGTGTTTTTTATTGAGGTATAGAACTTCGAATTGAAATAAAACACAAGAAAATCGTTTTAATGTCCATCAATTTGGCTTTATTGGAAGGATAATTTTATGCCATTAATGTTTAAATATGATTTCGGGCATGTGGCCGCCGCGGCTGGCTCGAATATAGCCAATTCTACAGCTCCAATTTTCAACCACTTTCTCAAATTACTGTGCAGCTCCAATTGCTGAGCACGGTGGCAAATCGATTCATTCGGGTCCTCTTCAACACTTTGCTCTACAGCGGCAATTGTTTCTTCGGTGCGCACTGTTCGACGTCTCTGCGGATGCGTATTATCACATAGAGTAAACGTAGTGCGAAAACGATCCATGGTTAACCGAATTAATTGCTCTGATGGACGATTATGTCGACCATAAAATGGTGAACTTCGCGAACTGAACCATTACTTTCGAAATAAATTTGCACGATTTGCAAGCGTTGTTCTTTTGTCAACCTGTTCATGATGAAATGGCAAACCAAACTAAATATTAATCACTTGACAGCTGACAAAATGGCCGCCAGTTAAAAAAGTGATGCCAACTTAAAGTTCTATACCCCAATAAAAAACACCCTTTAATTGTTTTAGAGAAAGTACCAGGAACACCATCATGAAGCTACTGGAGCATCTCATTGCCACTATTAATAAAATTTAGTTTACAAAATTCGAAGGTATATCTTTTTGTCAATAAAATAAATATAAAAAATAGTTTTAAAGTTTTAACAATTTTCTGTATGACTAGAAGAATTTTGCTTAAAATTAGAAACAAAATTATATTTGTATTTTAGACCACAAACAAGTTATTTTGATTTTTAAATTACCTTCGGACAAAAAACCTTTTTTTCGATATACCCTAGTGTCTACAATTTCTTATTTTTTGAAAATCGGCAAATGCAATTTCATCCAAATTGAAGAGAAGTGCCAATATATTTGTGTGATCGCTTCACATGAACTGACTCTTATCATATTATTTTAGGTGCATAAACCCTTTGCCATCAGTTTCATTTCTAGTAATTTTTGTTTTGTAGTCGTACCAGAGCAACCTGATCCAAAGTGGCCCGTGTTGGGATATACTTTATCAAAAGCGACTAATTTTCATTGTATTCTGTACGTACAAACTAAAATACACTTAAAACAGCAAATTTTTACTTATTAAATTTATATTTTCTTTTTCCTATTCGAATATTCGAAAACTCTAGAACAAATCATTCGTTAGTAAAGTCCATCTCAATTGTTGAAAACAAAATATAGGGAAATTTCACAGATTCCGTAGTAACAATTCAAAACCTTTTATGATTTAGTTTCTAAAGATGTTCATAATAAAACATCTTGGCGTATTAAATTTAAATTTTATGTTAAATAAGTGTTTGGGTTAAATTATTGTTGACCTCAATAGCTGCGATTGTTTTGAAAGTTTGACAATATTATATACGTATTTTTATAAAAAAATTCACGGGTTATGACCAATTTAACAATGAAAAAGGTGTATTCATTCAATAATCATCCGAAAGACACTTTTTCTCAATAGTTCATAAACACAAGGTATGAAACCAACGAAAAATCGAAGAAAATATTGGTAGTGATAAAAATTATATTTTTTTGCAAAACAAAAAAATTAAGAAATCTAATTTTTTCTTGGAAATACTAGCCATAAAAAAATCTTCAAAATAAAACCGATAATTTTTCCACTTTCAACCTCACAGTCGATTAAAAACAGGCCTAACAACACTACTTTAATGTTTTAACAAATTGATATCTAATGTAATCATTTCGGAAATCCATATAAAAGAATTAAATTGTAAAAACTTTAACAAATCTAACCCGGCTATAACGTACCACATTTAAAATGTAATTGAAAGTACCTTCTAAACATGGTATAACACATTAAAATCGATCAAGTCTTCTTCTTTTTGAAAAAGTAGTATTTTTTACTGTTAAATTGGTCGTAACTCTTGAATTCCAAATATACGTATCCAATTTTTTTGGAGGAATACATCACAAAGTACCGCTTGACATGGAATGACTCAAATACTTCCTCTTAGGATATTGATTCCGGAAATGAAAATTTGTTTCTCAGTTTCAGTAGAAGCAAACTTTAGCTTTGATTCCACCTTCCGTACGCCAGACTTTCATAAAATATTATAAAACGAAGATTTCAATTATTTAGATCAAATTTCATTATAGCTATACCAATACAAGGATCCTCTCCTGAAGTCAGTACATCAAAGCCATGAAAATGTAATATGATGTGGAAAAATTAATCACTAATAAATATTTCGTAAATATTTAACGTAGCTATAATTATAGTTTAACAAACAGGAAATCATATATACAATAGTCACACTGTGGGGCCTTTGCCCAGAATCAGTGACAAAAGTAAAAAAATTTATAAAAGCTTTTGGTAAAACTAATAATACAAATTGATAGAGAACTTATTTGTAGAACTTATTTATATAGAAGAAATTGATAGAGAACTTATTATTGATCAAAAAAACGAAAGTAGTTCAAAGTAGATTATTTTTTTTTTTTCAGATCACAATTAAAAAACACATGTGAAAAGAATTTAAGATTCACAATTGAGTTCCAGACAAACTATCCATCCAATCATAACGTTTTTGGTGTAATTTTAAAGGTTTGTTAGATTAAATGAACTGAAACAAGGCTTAGTTATCCAAAAATAGCAGTAGTAACTAAACTTTGAATAGAACTAAACAAGATGTGACAAGTTTTGATAAGTAGATGATTAACTACTCATTACTCTACCACATTCAATTAAAGTTGGCTACCGATAATTGCCAATTCGCATGTTATTACAATAAAAGTGTGAAACTTCACACACAAAGTGATTTTTTCACCTTTTATAAAGCAACATATATGGAGAACTATGACTACAAGAGTCTTGAAATTTTGTAAGAGTTGTATTTTGTAAGTGGACTTGCACATGCCGTACGAAACTAAACCCTGATATGGTATATATTCACATACAAAGACCAAAAGTCCTACAATTTTGTGCAAGTTCTTTAAGTTTTAACTTTCATAGGCAAAATACAAATGGGTGGGATTTTAATGGTGGGCGTGGCACCTCCCCTAGAAATTATTAACCAATATACTTCCGTTGCACAACAAAAGGTTTTTGGAAATTTAGTGTGTGTTGATTGAATATTAATGTGAGAATTTTTTAAATAATGGGCGGTACTAGGAAAGTGGACGTGGCACCTCCTAAATAAAGTAAATGAATAATACTATTTATACAATGAAGTCTTTTGTCTCTTTTTGGAACTCTACACAGATACGAGGGTGGATCTATAGGCTATAGATTTTAAAACAACTAGCATTGAGGGTGGTAGGGGCGTGGCAAAACTGTTTTTTAGAAATAACATTATGCAAATTTGTATATATATATTACTGATCACAAAAAAATCAATATGAAAACTAGTTTTGATTTTACCTGGTGATATGCACGAGATTCAGCTAGTTAAATAAAGGGTGATTTTTTAAAAGCTATAGAAAAGTTTTTCAAAAAAAAAAACACATAAAATTCAGAAAAATGCATGAAATCTTTATTTGAATCGATAGTACGGTCCATTTGGCATTTCTACGTTTTTGAGTAACAGAGGCCCAATTGCTGCGAACGGCGACGAATCGATAATTGATGGTCATCAATAACACTGGCCGATATAGCTGCGATATTTTCTTCAGTTAGCACTCTACGTAAGCGTGTTGGTGGTTTAATGTCCAACAATGTAAATTTGGTGCGAAATTTAGTCACAATAGCCCTAATAGCCGCTTCAGTGGGTCCATTAAACTGGCCATAAAATGGAAGCGCGCGATTAACTTTCTTAACAGAGCACGCATTTTGATAATAAAATTCAAGAATTTGCAAGCGTTGTTCGTTTGTAAGACATGGTTAAATTATAGACCAAACTGAAGATGTTTGACAGTGAAACAAAACACGAAACGTGTGTCAGCTGTTTAAACCAGTGTTGCCAAAAAGATAATAGTTAAAAAATCACCCTTTATAACTAAATTGCTAAATATATGTTATCCTAGATCAAAAATAAATGAGAAAAGACTATTTTGGTAACAAGAAAGTAAGTGTAAAGTAACTCGAAATATAATGTTTTTTTTTTTTTAAAGAAATAAATCCCATATTCGACGTCTGCTTTTAAAGCTATCAGCAAGTATAGGATCCTAGTCTCATTTTAAAGCTTATGATGTCTTCTTAACAATAAAATTTTACTTTTTTGATTACGTATAGTTTAGAAGTTATGTTTTTTGCAACGAAAAAAGTCAAAAGGCTCCACTGTGAGCCGTCTGGATCTTGTGTTTCGATTTAGATAATTAAGCTTAAATAAAAACCAAGTAAAACCTTATTTTTTGAAGTCCTTCCCGCGGAATACTACAGAATGATGAAACGTATTCCAAATTAGCCCGGGCGAAAATAATCTTTCAGACAACATTTTTTTGTCAACTTTGAAAATCACAAAATTACCGGGTAGTGTATTTTTTATTAAGGGTTAGAAAAGCGCACAAGTTGCCAAAAGCTGGCCACACTGACTGCATGCCCGCCTGTTGGTTGCGTTGTCTCGCTTATACTTGGGGAATGGAATGATAGACAGACAAACTATAAACTTAAGAAGATAACGAAATAACCACACACTCTCCTCCGCTGCCTAGAAAACTACGAAACGCAAAAACAAAAACGGAAAACGAAAAACAACAACAGCAGCAGCAACAGACACAGCAACACCGAAATAAAAATGTTTTAAACATTAAAATATTGCACGTGTGTGGAATAAAATATTAACTTGAGCTGATTCGTGTCGAGTCGAGCCACCAACCACGACAACGGCAAAAAGTGGTTTTGGGGAGGTTTGAGTCGTCAGCGGTTGGTTCTCTTTTTGTCCGTATTTTGTCTTCCTCCTTCGACTGTCTGTGAGATGAGAAAATATGAGTTCTTATAGATTCAACAAAGGAAAATTCTTGAGTTTTTTTCCCGCTGGCCACTAATAGCAGTTTACTCTGCTCTTTTTATTGCATTCGGATTTGAGTTGCATTGCGATGAAAGCAATGTCCATGTGTTGGTGAGAATTTATTCTAGAGAATTTTGCTAAAGAACACAAAAAATATGGTGAAATATCCATTAATTGCATGAGTTTTTTTTTTGTTATTGTTCTGAGTGTGAGTGTGTGTGATGAGTTGGAAAATGTCACTGTATTGGTATCACCAACCTGCATCAATACAAATGTTATTAACACCAATTTGTCTTATTAAGTAAAAGAGCTATGTCGGCAGAGAGATAGTTTTTAGTGTCGGATAAATGAGACATCGACAGAGAGGGAGAGGTGTTATATAAAGCTTAAACTGCATTGAAAGCCTCTCTCACTCTGAATCGCTCTTAAGCTTGGGTGGTTGAAAGCCACTGAGAATGGAAATATTTTCTTCAACACTCTTTTCGGATATTTTTTGTAAGCACATCTCACTACCATTTGAAATATCATTACCCTCACTATTGTTAGATAATTCCTTAATAATATCGATATAAATAATTTGATATTAATAATCCATATTTATTCTTTCATTATATTATTTGTTAATGCAATATGTGTTAGATAATTTAACTGTTCCCTATGAAGAACTTCATCTCGGCAGCTATGTTTACTAGCAAAACTGCCGCATTTGGGGACTGATGTCTCTCATTCGAATAAACCAATAATATGCCAACAATTATTTGTTAAAAAGAATTTGCCTCTGTGCTAGGGTTCGCATTTTCCTTACTTTTAATTTCCCGGGAAACGGGAATTATTTTTTAATTTCCCGGGATCCCGGGACAGGACTGGAAGTAGCCAACATGCTGTTTGTCATATAGAAACTTATTATTTTCGCAAAAAAAAAACAATCGAATTTTATTAAAGTAGAATATTTTATTTCCGAAAAAAAAATGAAACCAAGTTTTATAGAATTTATAAAAAAATATAATAACAATTCAATGTTGTTTTCTAGCAAAACTTCCGCATTTGGGGATGCATCCTCGGAGAGTGACAGTTTGATGGGAATTTTTGAAGCCGTGGCATCAATGGCCCATTTTTCATTGAAAATGCTGCGCCGTTCGGTAATCGTTTTATCTGCAGTGTCGGTGATGTCTCTCATTCGAATAAACCAATAATATGCCAACAATTATGTTTTAAAAAGTATTTGCCTCTGTGCTAGGGTTCGCATTTTCCTTACTTTTAATTTTTTAAATTTTTATCTTTTTTTTAATTTCCCGGGATCCCGGGAAAACAACAATCCTATTGGTTTAGAAACAATAACCAAAAATTGATTTTTGAACAAAAAAAAATACAAAATCCAACAAAAATATCTGATTAGACTTTTATTCCCAAAATGAAAGTAGAAATATATCCAACAACGAAACTTTGAATTTTAGTATACAAATAAAAAATATGTGTATATCCATAAAAGATTTTTGTGTGGATATTACACCGTGAGAAAATTTTACATTTTTCATTGTAACTGAACAACACCATATACGCATGAAACTAGAGATCATGTGTACTAAAGCTGTATACTCAGTGTTCCATTTGGTGGTCCTTTTTACAAGACGTTTAATATCCAATTTGTTTTAATTTCCGAAACACTCAAGCGAGACTAATTTTGACAGTACTTTTAATTTGAAATTAGAATCGGCTATACAAAAAGTGCTGATTATGCTTTCAAATTTCTAGTTAAAAAAGGTTGACCTTTGTCATTTAATAATAGGGCACAATATCATATGACTACCACGACTAGCTCGGCAGTACCCAATTTTTCAATACAGCCCAAATTCCACACCAAACAGTCACTCGTTGTGGGTGCATTGGTTTCTCAATAGTCACGTGTGGGATCTCTAAACCCCATATGCGGCAATTTTGCTTATTGGTATAGCCACCGAGATGATAATGAGCTTCATGAATGCTGAACTGAAGGTCGATCTCTTATCGAAAAATTTTCACGTATAATTCTTACAGTTTGCGTTAAAGACTCACTACTTTGGAAGTAAGTTCTTATTATTTCCCAAATTTATTCCAGCGTATAGCGGTCCCATTTTGCAAATGTCAGCATAATTCTGAAAATAAAAATTAATGTTATTCTACCTTTCAAAGTCAAAAAATTTTAAATAAAATTTAAATTTTTCTCTTTCATTTGACGGCCATGTCGAATGCTTCGGAAAATTGCGCAAATAAATTATATATATCCTTTGGAAATTAAAAGTCATCAAAAGAGGAGGAAAGATCTCCATAACTGAGTACACAGTTCTCCTATATAGGACGTTTCACATGTACTACAAAAGGTACTCTCGCACCAAAAATAATTTTTTAGGTCTAGGCCACAAATTGCATTTGTTTTGTTCACTGGATCAAGCCATCTGTGAGCTAAACGCTGAAACACCCCTAAAAAACACCCCGTGTGATTTTTTTATGTTGCTTTTTGCCCAACACTTTTTCTTAATTAATAGACCCTTGGAAGCACTTTAAATAAAAATTGTATTCTTGTCTTAAAATGACTCAACTGGATTTCAAGGTGGCAGCTTAAAACTCATATTTCTTGGAAACATTTTGTAAGCGGTGTAAGGAAAAATAAGTAGGAGGAATCAATATCTTTCAAATGATGTCTAAATGATGAATAACGGACAAAAATGACGTCACTGGCTCCATTTTGTGAAATAATTTAATGCAGGCGATGGTTATCACAACCAAAATCTTCAAGCACTTTTCACAAAAATGAGCGCTGCGGCGTCAATTTCATTCATCATTTAGGCATCATTCGAAAGGTATGGACTGCAGCTATTTTTTTTTTTTTTGTAAAATAATACCACCAATTTTCACCAAATTTTCAGTAGTCACTGTGAAAATCCACAAAAAATACTATAAACATCCAATAATTAGACCAATAAGTTACTCTAAGACAAGAATCAAAATTTGTATACAAAATTTGGGAAAAAATGTAACACAAAAAAATTACATCAGAAATACATGACTTTTACGATAATTATCAGCAGCATTTAGCTCACAGATGGCTTAATCTAGGAACGCAATATTTTGCAAATCATTATTAAACAATCCAAACTTTATTTTCGTGGGGTGACTGAAACTTGTTTTTCCATTTGTATGGACGGCGACCCAGCCTACTGAACATATCTACATTTTTTTCTATATATGTTAATTAGTTTCATTTTTAGAGCTATTTTATATACGTAGTTTTTCCTAAATGATCCAAAATAAGAGTTCTGTGTTGTGAGTTTTTAATTCTCTGGTATTGCATTCCTTTAGAAGGAATTACAACTTTAATTATTATTATTAATTGTACTTATTCAAAAAATTGTTTTTGTTAGTCCTAATAATATTGGTACCAAATAAAGGAGGACACTTTGAGAAATCTAAATAATTTCTGTGGTTCTAGGATGTCGAAAAAGTGTATTTCACATTTCACTCCTTCATTATCCTTCCAGGCATAATTATAAGATTACCATATGTTTAGAAACAAATAAATTAATTTTCTCCCGTTTTAATACTAATCAGAGCCTCTGTGACAGATTTCCTTCTTAACGACATTAATTACAACCCCCTAATTATATTGTGACCAAACTGACAACAACAAAATAAAATGCTGCTCTGTCTCTATCAAACAAGTTGCTCTTCCTACCACGAAACAACCTGTGGCCATGAATATGTTCACCTCTGTTTTTTTTTCTTTTTTACTTGGAGCGCGCAAAAACGCACTCAATTTCGTGTCTTACACTCAGGCTGGCCAACAACATGGGCATGAACTCAGAACTTTGAGTTTGTTTACAACTCATATTACAGCTTGTGGAGAAACTGAGATGCGGTGGCGGCAGTGAACACGAAGAAGAACAACAACTAAAGCAATTGCAACATGCAACATGGTTGTAATGTAACTTTCAATTGACAGACGACACTGGTTGAGGTCTGAACAACAACAGCAACAACAACATATCTATTTACAACAAAAAGTTGCGGCCACAAGAGTATGTCAATAAAGTCATGTCTTATGCTAAATACCTATGAAATGTTTTATTTTGTTGTGCAGTGTGTGTGCGAGCGTGTGTGTCCGCCCTTTGCCCTGTTTTGTTGTGTGTGGTGTGAGTGTGAAGTGAAGGGGGGGGGAGACATGCAATACCCACCATGGTTTGTTTGCTGGCCAAGACTCTCCTAGAACAACTGTATAATAGAGAATATAATGCACTCTTGCTCACTTGTTGTAATTTTGGTTTTTTCTTGGTCCCTTTGTTGTTGTTGCTGTTTTGTTCGCTTGTTTTATGTTGCTGCTACTGCCATTCGCTCTTCTCTTATTTTTGATGTACTGCTGGTGGTGGCTGCCCCTGTGTTGTTGCATTACTCATACAGCCATCCATCCACCCAAATGTTGTGGCCGATGTTCTGTTCTGTTGGGGGTATGATATGGTGTTGTTCTCTATATGTTGCATGTTGTTGCGATGGTGCTGGTATGGTGTTGCACTCAAAGTCGTGCTGTGCCGTTTTTTAGTCGAACTCAACACTCGGCGCACACAAAAGAATCGCATAAAAAAGCACAGAGGCAAAAACACGGTAAGCTTCGCATCGCCGCTCGATTGCTGCATGTGCAGCCGCAGCGACAGCGACTGCGGCAGCACACAAAAAATAATGCAGTTTTTTAACGTTAATGTGTGTCGTCGCTGTCGCCGTTGCCTCTGTGTGTGTGTGTTTCGTTGTAGTCTCGGGGTACGGTTGTCTGCGCGCCTGTGTGTGTGCGTGTGTGTGGTGGTTTTAAGAACAGAATAGAACTTAACTCAGCTGTAGGCATGGCGCGTACTGATACGTCACCATGAACGTTGTTGTTCGTCGTAGTCGAAGTCGTCGTCGTAGAGTGAGTAAGCGTGCATGTGTGTGTGTGCCATTTTGTTTGTGTGTATTGGTTTTGGTGGGTTCTGTGTGTGATATAATTTTGCAAATGACTTCGGCGGCAGTCGCATAAACACAACGCATCCGATATGCAACGGAACGCATTTTCGGACGCGGCCCGAGTCGATCCGAGTAGCGTCCGATCGCGTCTACCAATAGTAAATAATGGTTTCACTATTAATCTATAATATTCATATGTTATTAACAATTTGTGACAGCAGCAGCAACAACAACAACACCACCTAGCAATTACAACTACACACAAAGACGCCCGAGCTAAAGTGTTCGATTGTTTTGTTGGTGTTGTTATAGTTTCGTTTTTTGCATTTGGCTTTATAAAAAAATAGAATTATTAACTCATACATTAACAACAAATAGAAATTGCATTGCCATGTCAAACAACACGAGTAGGAAGAAGAAGAACAACAACAACAACAAATAAACGGAAAAAGTGTTAAAAGGAATTCAAATTCGGTTCGGCGGTTCGGTTTCATTTGTGGTTGGTTTGATGAGAGTAGGGAGAGCTGGCTCCTCTCATACCCAGAAGTGACCGCTTTGTGTGATGTGTGTAACAACAAATTATTGCAAAAAATGACAAAAACAACAACGAAATATATACTATATTAACAACTCTTTATCACAACAACAACAACAGCAATAGCAACAACAACAACCAATAATGTAATCGTTGTCGTGTGCTTTTTCCTTTTGTTGTTGTATTATTGTGTCGTCGTAGTTTTTCCTTTTACATCTCCCGGTTTTTGTTGCTGTTGTTGTTGTCGCCGCCGTTTCTGTCGTGTGAATGTTTGTGAAATTTTCGCTTACATGCTTTACTTTTCTTCGTTGTCGGTTCTGTTGTGGTGTGCTGTTCTGTTCGGTGTTCTGTGTTCGGTGTGTTCTGTGTGTTCGCTGTTCTGTGGTGTGCATGTTGAAGTCTGTTCTGTTCTGTGTTGTGTTGTTGTGCTGTGTTGTGTTCTGTTCTGTTCTGTTCAGTTTCTGTGTGTTGTTGCTGTTTTTTTGCTATTTGTCAAATTTAACGCGTTTTAACGTTATTGCCATGATTCTTTTTTACATCGTTTTCATTTTAGTTCGCAATCGTTGCATTACGCGCTCACTTGCTCGCCGCTAAATACGCTCCAACAACATTACGCGCGTTCTTGTAATAAGACTTGTAACTGCATGCGTTCTTCGTTCGTTCAGTTTACTTTAGATTACATCAAACGTTCTTATTACTATTATTATTGCTATTGTCATCATTATTATCACTATTATTATTGTTCTAACCATTATTGTTGTTTATTTTGCATCTTTTTTTCGTAACGATCGTTTTGCGTTGTTAATTAAAAAAAAATAAAAAAAGTTTATTTTTTAACGAAAAAATAAAACGAATATTTTGTTGTGTAAATAATGGAATCGAAAAAATCTAGCAGAATATATTTAGTTTTGTGTTTCGTGAAATGATTGCGAGCAAAACGCGCGTTTTGGTAAATCTTTATATTTTATAATTTGCATATTTTGTTAACAAAAAAATCAACAAAAACAAAAAAATTTGTGCGTGAGTGGTTCCGAATTTTTCCGCAAAATAAGTAGCGGGTGTATGCGATGCGATTGCTCTCGATGCGGAAGCAGTTTTATACCACAAAAAATCAAGATCAAGGTTTTCTGCCACTCACATGATTAAATGGGGGAAAATGTGACAAAATGAAATTTCTCAAAATTAATTTATAACAAAAATTATTGCAAAAGATAAAATAACCAATATAAAAAAATAAAAATCATGGAAAATAAAACGCACAACCTGCATGCATGCAGCCACAAAGCAGCACACAACACACCTATTGAAATTTGAAATTCGAATTCAAATGCCAGAGCCAACAATAAAATAAATAAATATTCTCCAGAATTATATGTGAATTGATATAAACATAAAAAATCCTTCCAATATTTTAAAAAATATATTGATTTTGTTAAAAAACCTCCCGACAAAACAATACTTATCAAAAAATAAAAGGAAATATTATAAAAATCATTTAATTTATCCCATGTTCCCAATAGAACACAAATGTGAAACACAAGTGAAGAAAAAACTAAAAAATAAATAAATAAAAAATAAAAGATGTAACAAAGCATAAGAATGTAACATTGCATGCAAAAATTCCAGAAATGAAAAAACAAATACAAAAAAAAAATCAAAACATAATTTTTATAAAACGAAAAATTACACACAAAAGCCTGCAGTGAAATACATAAGGTAGTTGGAAGAAAAAATGTTTTGTAATTATTTTTCAACAAAAAAAACTACAACCCTAGGCCCCCCGTTTTCTTAAGCACAGTGCACATGCACGGGAACACAAATGTCGAAGAATCCAATCACTTCTCCGGAATTATTCGTCCTTTCTTGAGAGAGATCGTGTTATTTTTTATAAAGTACCGACCTCGAAACCACTAAAATGTAATGCAGCGCAAGAAATTATCGAAGTGAACACTGGCCTTTTAAAATATCCCAAACGTTTTAAGAAATGTGAACACTTTGCTTCTTTAGAAAATTTTAGTGAACATCAAAGTGAGCAGAAAGCGAACGCTTAAAAGTTGCTTCAAGGCCAAAAAAAAACATGAATATATGCTAAGAGTGATGCTTTGTGCAAAACTTTGTATTTGTGGGCCAAAAAAAATTGCGTAGATAATGTTACACAAAATGAGAGGGGCTTAGACACTCTAAATATTTGGGCATACTCTTTTTCATACTCTGGAGTTGCGCTACAAATACAAAATTTTGTGCAAAGCGGCGTTTTGCGCAAATGGGCAAAATCGTTATACACAAGATGTGAGATAATAAAATTTACATAGTCTTGAGTTACGCTACAAACATAAAAGATTGTGCAAAGCGGCGTTTTGCGCAAATATTTTGTCTGTATAAAATATACTTTATTTTGCATTTTGCGTAACACAGCGTAACTAGCTTAATATTTGTCTGGAACTTACACGCTAAACCAGAAAATAGCTTGGTACTCAGTTAGCTGTGTTTTCTTTCTCCTTGATCCATTTTTAGAAAGACCAATTGGTAATGGGGGGTTTTGACACAACAAATATTTGAGCCAAAACGAGTTGCGCAAAATACGTTTTACATACGCTGGTGTTGCCCCACAAATGCAAAATTTTGTGAAAAGCGACATTTGCCCAAATATTTTGTGTGTTAAAATTGCCTTATTAAGTCTATCGTAATCGTAAGATAAATCGAACAGGACTTCTGTAGTGGCCCCACAAAAAAATTTGGATAAAGCGCCGTTTTGCGAAAATTTTTTCTATGATAAAAATGGCATCTAGGTCTTGCCCAATTTTCTATATCGCAACGCAATACTTCTCCAAAAAAAATTACATTTTTGGTATAATTTAAAAAGCCAGCGCTCGCTTGAATTTTTTTTTTGTGCCTATCGTAGTGATTTTCTGCTTTATGTGTTCGTCTGTCTGATTTAAGAAAACTATTATTTTGTATTGTTATTAAAAATGCAATATGTTCAAACACACACACACAAAGTGATTTCAATTATAATACTATGCCGCGATCGCCTACGCGTTCGTTAGAAAAATAAGTTTCCGTCAAAAATTTACTAACCTTCATGAGTGCGAACTTTAGATCTGGGTTTCTTTAAGCTGGGATAATTAAGCGGTGAATCAAAACGTAAATAAAAAGTTGGTTTTGAGACTCAAAGAAAAAATATTTTTTCACGTTGTCGCCAAGAACAATAATACTATGTGTATTAGAATAAAATATTGTAGCAAATTTTAGGACTAATCCGAATAACTATCCACTGTAAGCGGAAGGATGGCGAAAGAAAAGGCGAAGGAAAAAAGCATCAAAAAATTATTTGATTGAAAATTAGTTGTAATACAAACACTTATTAGGGCTGTTTTGCTTGAAGAATAGATTTATCCACTGTAAGCGGAAGAAAGGCGAAATCCAAAAAAAAAACATCAAAAAATTATTTGATTGAAAATTAGTTATAATACAAACACTTATTAGTGCTGTTTTGCTTGAAGAATGGATGGATTGTTACAAACTAAAAATAATTTACAATATATTTAATATTTTTTTTAAATCGAGTTTAAAAAATATATATTTTATGTTGATCTTTTTTACTAAGATTCATTAACCATAAATTTCACGTGTAATAGATAATAATCGCAGCTAAGTCCAAAAATGTTAACTTAATTTTTTATATTTATAAACGTTTTTGTTATCGCCGTTTCTTATTCTGTCCTAAAGAAAAGCAGCACTATTTTCTTCTACGAGGATTATTATCATTTCCAAATTCAAACTTTGTGCCAACAAAATTTTCAAATATGAAGTAAAGGCATGTTAGATCTTTTCAAGTAATAGTTTCTGCTAAATAATTTTTTCTGCCATCGTGACCCAAAGATTGCTGAAAGTTCGACCAACCATGTCGATGTTTATCAGGTTAAGAATTGAGATCATCCAGATTTGCAAAATTGTTCCTACAGTTACAAATTTCTCATTTTTCTCAATTTTTACGTATTCATCATTTATTTCTTTTTTAATCGATTTGATATAATATGATAATGGAATAAAAAATAAAAATTGTTCTAAATCTGCGAAAAATTTGTAATAGTCTTGTTTCAGCCGCACAGATTGCTTATATTTTTGTTTCCGATCTACAGCAGATTTTGCGTTTTTAAGCGATAATTTTCAGCACCGCTTAAAAACGTTGATAAATTAAGCGAAAATCAAACCAAATGACAGATGAACGCAAATCTCTGTGGATTGTATCTTACAAAAAATAATTAATAAATATTGCAACGAAAACACGCCTATTATAAATCTGCTCATCCATCGACTACATCCCTTAAGAAAATGGAAAATTTTCGGAAATGTTTTTAAATACCATAAATACATAGGTTTTTTTTTGGAGTTCTAAGCTCAAACATTTTAGTGGATATATATTTTTATTTAAAATGTTCGTTAAAGACACCTTTAGTATTTGGATTATTAGTTAGAAAGGATATACCCGACACTGAAAATGTTTAAACTCTCTTACTTATAAAGAATCCGATTTAACTTCTACACAGTTTTTACTGGTTAAGATTAAAAAATAAAATTAAAAAATCGATTGTTTATATATATGTGACCTTTTATGCTGTTTGATCTATGTCCGTCGGTTCGTCCTTCCATTTGGCTGGTATACACTTTGCAGATATTAGGGCTGTTTTTCTTTAAGCCGAGATAACTAAGCTGCGATAGCAAAAGCATAAATAAAATGTTAATCCCCCTCAATGGGAAAATAAAATTGACTACAATAAGAACAATGTAAATTTTTAAATAATTCGACTTAGCCTGTATAACTTTTCAGTATAAGTGATTTTTTTGCAAAATTCTATATTGTAGTTGCGGACAAAATTAAACAAATATTTTGAGTAAAAACTTAAATGTTTGTTAAGGTTGTTATACCTGCTTAAAGAGCCAGCCCTTTTTATAACATCCCCAAAATTAGTTCAATGGCCACGTCCATTTAGGAACCCCTAATCATGGCCAGGTTAAAATAAAACCAATAGGATAATGGGATTTAGTTGTAGTTTTATATTTAATGTTATAAGGAGTACATTAAATATAAAACTACAAATTTCCTAAATTACTAAACATGGTTGGTTCTCCCACGTCCCTTCTAGTACCTTCATATTCAATACGGTGCCTAAATGCACTACTTGAGACTCACGTAGAAGAAAACGGCCACGTAATCCTATCTCACGGTGCAGATCACCATAATCTGGGTAAAATTGAGGCCTTCTTATCATTTATTTTTTTATTTTGGTTAAAATAAAACCAACATAATTCCATACGAATAATCGAAATTAGTAGCAATTGAAAATGACTACACAACCTAAAAATAGTTATGTTTTTGTCACGCTGCTTCAAGTATAAATGTCCCCATTTTAGGCAAAATTAAAACCCTATCCACAGCTTCCAATTGTTTCCAATGTCTATAACCTCCACTACATGTCACAAGGCGTTCGGAGAGAAGGTCTTCTGATTTTGATGAAATTTGGTGAACACGTTTGTTATTGCAAGATGTAAGATAAACATTTTTTTTAACATTTTGAAAACTATGGCATCCCTGTATCGTTGAAGGAGGGTTTACTCAAACAGTCTTCTGTAAATGATATTGGACCATTTTTGAAGGAGAATTGTTTGGTTTTTAAGCAAAAAATAAAAATTAAAAAATTATTTTTGACAATTAAAAAAATAAAAAATAATAATTTTTAAAAAATAAAATGCAATCCACTGTGACTTGATATTTGATCTTGTTTTACAATTGTTTAAAGCCTTGTCGCACTTCATGCGAAATCACATAAGGTCGATTTACAAAAGTCAGATCCTATGCAAATTTGATATTTGAAAATCGACCCAATAGGCCTGTTCGATTGGATTTACTAGCTTAATTTTGTATGGAATTTCTCGCTTAACATGAAATTGGCTTGCTACTCTCTTTTTTGTGTTGCCAGATTTTCCCTGTTAATCCATTCAAGAAAAACCAATTGATAGCAACTTTGCCACCGTATCAAGTCTCCTAATTGTAAGCTAGTAAGCCCAATCGAACAGGCCTTATGTCATTCCAGCTAGATTTCGGAGATTAAAGTTCCCATAACTTCCACATAGATGCTCGGAATTTTACGTATGGGGATGTTTATGGATATTTTCGTGCCACAAAAATTTTTTTTCAGCAAAAAATTATTTAATGACTATACCCTATCCGCAGCTTCCAATTGAAAGTAAACCTTACAGAATTTGTATCCCTCATAATCACCTTACAAATAGGGCCTTACCTATTAGATGTATATTTAGATAATTTGGGAACTCCCAGCTCCACTCGTTTAGATGCTATTCTTGTTTCAATAGATGGACAGAGGGGCGTGATAAGATCATCTTAGAAGCTTATGACGGTCAAGAATAATAATATAAAATCTGGCATCGCTATTTGCAGGTACTAAGGTGTAGGATCTTATTTAAAAAATCTTTTTATTTCATCATCAATCATAATTTCGTTATTAATATAACATTCCTGTCTTGATATCCTCACCTCAGCTAAAAATTGGCTGTATATATGAAGAGATTGGCTGATGTGTGTGCACTGGCCTATACAGAAATGATACTTATTTTTTTTCGCCAAAAATTAAATTTATTTTTCAAAACACTCTACGAACAACATACATTTAGTCCTATTTTTTTCTAACTCAATTTAATTTATCGATTTCGATTAATCGATTTAATTGTGTATTTCTGACGTCCTCAAAAATACGCTTTATATTCTGCATCATTTTCATCATTTGATGTGAATCTCTTTTCACTAAGTCATTAACAAGAAGTAGTTACTGGTTACTAGATTTGGAGAATATATTAGATGCTACAGTAATGTAGTATATGCAATTCCTTGTGAATTTTGTATTTATGAAAAGTAAAATTTCTTCAAAGACATTAAATATTTCTGTGGATAAAGTTTTTTGGTAATAAAATTCCAATTTTCGTCGAATGAACCTTTAATATTTGTACTCTCATTTTGGAAATAAAAGTGCCATTATACCCGTTTATATATTCAATTAAAGGTAATTATAATGACAACAATTATTGCAATTGTTTCTTTTTACATAGAAACAATTGTCAAGAAATTGAGAAAAAAGTGAATTTTTTTCGAACAAAATCGTTTTCCTAAAAAATAGAAAAAACCGAAGAATATATATATATATTTTTAATAGCTGTGTCGCCAAAAAGTTAAGAAAGATTGATTTAAAAAAATTGATTCCATTTTTTAATAGCTGCAATAAGAGTTATAACCTCTACATTTATCCCTAGATTTTATTCAAAGAGGCCAAGTTTTCTTCGTTAATATCTCATCTTTTAGAATATTGAATGATATTAATAGTTCAATATTGTAAAGGATTTTTTTCGCACTATATAAACAAAAATTAAAAAAAAATCTCTCTCATTTACAAATAGAATTATTACTTCCACATTCAGTCATAGGCCTTTTACAAATATTTATAGTTTTCCTCGTTAAAATGTTAGCTGTCAAAAGATAAAACAAAATAATTTCATTCCAATTTTTCCATATTTTTGGGAGGTTTTCACATTTTTTATTAAAAACTTAACTTAACTTAAAATTTGCAACATTTATAGCCATCATAATTACCATTAATTGAACATATAACCGGGCATGATCGTACATATATTAAAGGTACCAGTGATGTTGGTCGGTTGCCCACAAGAGCGGCCACGTCTTGCACATCTATCCATGCAAAATGTAATCCACAACGACTGTGGAGTTATTTATGAAATTGTGATTCAAGATTTGCAATGCGAGTTGAAGGCCTACATTGTTTTGTGGCTAAATATGAATAGAAGCCTCAAAAATATCACAAGACTTCAAATTTTATGAGAAATAATCTCATTCTAAAAGGGAATTTTTCCCTCCACGCAGTCTATGGAGATATTTACGACATTGTGATTCAAGATTTGCAATGCGAGTTGAAGGTCTATATTGTTTTGTGGCTAAATACGAAAGTCAACCCCAAAAATATCACAAGACTTCAAATTTCAATCAAATGTGAAATAAACTCATTCTATGATTAGGAAAAAATCCCTCATTTATTTTGGTCATATTTGCGGTTTGTATACGAAATATGTAGTCAGGGTTTTTATTCTAAAGATAGGGAATGCTGTGTGGTTTTGAGCCTAACAATTTGGATGAACTTTATGAAATCATGACATGTACATTTTCTAGTGAACACACAAAAATTTACATAAAATTCTGAAATTAATCGTTTCAATGTCATAAGGCTGTTGTTTTCATCAAGCAATCTTAGAATTCCTGCAATATTTCAAAATCTCTAGGGGATTTCTAATTTGCTCTAGGCTTCCAAAGAAATCTGCAGTGATTGCTAACAATGCCAAGAATGAACCCGAAAAACATTTATTGTTCTTCACCGGCGCTCGGTGGTGCACATTTTCCCGTAAAACTCTTAAAATTAAATATTTCACCTTAAACTACCGGGATTTTTTTTTCTGTTTTTTTTTTCTGGTACAAACGTCTGCAAAATATGGATTACTTTTTCTCTGTACTTTGCAGTTCGTCCATTCTATTTTCAATACACTTCGGACATTTTTTGCAAGTTTATTCCTGCTTCCTGCTGCCGCCGACGAAAAAAACGCATTAATTCACAAAATGTAGACAGTCTAGCAACAGCAAAAAAGCTGAAGGCCAAAAATAAAAGCATAAAGGAAAAAAACTTGAGCAAATTTCAATTAGAAAAAATCTCCCGAAAATAAACGACTACGAAAAAAATGCCAAACGCCATTATAATAGCAGGAAAAAAACTGCTAACAAAAGTTCTGGCCAAAATTATTCGTTGTTTTTTGTGTCAGTTTTTATTTTAATTTTTACGATTTTGTTCCCTCTCCGAATTTTATTCACCTACCTTCTTCATCAGCATTTTGTCCATGCAGCCAACGTTCGACGCTGTGGAACAAGGAGTTCTTAACTAAACTTTGCCGTCGGGATTTCCGTAACTATGATGGTTGCACAAAACGAAAAAAAAAAACACTCGCACACACACACAGACACAAAAAGCGTAATGAAAATGTATGAAAAAAATTAACAGACATATTTTTTTACCGGGTATCATAAGAAAACAAAGATGAGAATAACATTTAAGGAGTTGAAGTGGGAGGACCAGGGGTTGGATGTACGAGAGACGACTTGCCCTTCCATAGTTACCGAAAAATAGTGTTTTATGCAGAGAAGTGGAGGAGTGGTCCCCAGTCAGGAGAAAAGCAATGAAATCGTTAATTTCACCAGCTAAACTGATGGACAAAGGAATAAGATGGACCACCTTGGTGGCATAAAATATATCGCCATCATCAGTGACAAATTTGAGAGATTGTAGGAGTCCTTTAATTACAATGTGCAAAAAAACCTTTTGAGTGTGAGACCTAACAAATTATTTGTTGGGTATATTGAGTTATACTGTTCCGTAAAATTAACAACAAACATTTGTTTATGGATATTTTTTAAATTTTTCTTAATATTCCAAATTTTCCCAGAAAATGCCCTTAATATTGTTCTATAATTTTGAGAATATACATTCGATCATGCCCGGTTATAGGTTACATTAAAGGCAATTTGGGTGTTAACAATTTTGCGAATTTGACTCTCACATAAACTCTTTATAAAAGTTCATCAAAAAAAAATTTGATTAAAAAAAATAGTTTTTTGGTACGAACAATTCCACAAAAAAAGAAAAAAATCGAAACCAAAAATATTTTGTTTTATAGATAGAGTTCTACAGAATAAATGCTTAATTTTTTATTTTTGTTTTCGTTTGTTTTATTTTGGTCTGTATTCAGTATTTGATTTAAACTGGGATATTCTATTGGCTCAAGACCATTTTGCATCCATATTTTTATACCCTACACCACTTCGTGGTCTAGGGTATTATAAGTTAGTTTCGCGCCAAATGTTTGTAACACCAAGAAATAATTGAGCTAGACCCACCTTTAAGTATACGGATCGGCTTAGAATCGCAAGCTGAGTCGATTTAACGATGTCTGTCTGTCCGTCTGTCCGTCTGTCCGTCTGTCCGTCTGTCCGTCCGTCCGTCCGTCTGCTGTCCATCTAAGCTTGTTCGCACTCTACAGGTCGCAATTGTCGTCCGATTGTCATGAAACTTGGCAGAAGTTATTTTTTCTGGCCAAGGACCATTGGTATTGAATTTGGAGGAAATCGGTTCAGATTTAGATATAGCCCCCCTACAAATGTCGGTCCCGATTTGACATTTTCCGCTCTAGAAACTACATATTGTACCCGATTTTCTTTAAATTTGGTACAACATCTTATAATCCAACTAGAAACACCTATGCCGAAATCGGGTAAGATCGGTTCAGATTTAGATATAGCCCCCATACAAATGTCGCTCCCTATTTCACTTTTTCCGCTTTAGAAACCACATATTGTACCCGATTTTCATTACAATTGGCAGAACATCTTATAATGCAACTAGAAACACGTATGCAAAAATTGGGTAAGATCGGTTCAGATTCAGATATATCCCCGATTTAACATTTTCCGCTCTAGAAACCACATATTGTACCCGATTTTCTTTAAATTTTGCAGAACATTTTATAATCGAACTAGAAACACGTATGCAAAAATTGGGTAAGATCGGTTCAGATTTAGATATAGCCTCCATACAAATGTCGCACCCGATTTGACATTTTCCGCTCTAGAAACGACATATTCTACCCGATTTTCTTTAAATTTGGCAGAACATCTTATAATCCAACTAGAAACACGTATGCGAAAATTGGGTAAGATCGGTTCAGATTTAGATGTAGCCCCCATACAAATGTCGCTCCCGAATTCACTTTTTCCGCTTTAGAAACCACATATTGTACCCGATTTTCTTTAAAATTGGCACAACATTTTATAATTGAACTAGAAACACCTATGCTGAAAGTGGGTATGATCGGTTCAGATTTAGATATAGCCCCCATACAAATGTCGCTCCCGATTTGACTTTTTCCGCTTTAAAATCCACATATTGTACCCGTTTTTCTTTAAAATTGGCACAACATCTTATAATCCAACTAAAAAACCAATGGTGAAAGTGGGTAAGATCGGTTCAGATTTAGATATAGCCCTCATAAAAATGTTTAACCGATTTTGGCCAATTTTACATATTATATTTCACCAATAAACAGACATGGTGAAAGCGCGTCACATCGTTCCTGGTTTCAATATAACCCCATAACAAAGTCCTTTCCGATTTAACATTTTTTGTCAAACACATATATTTACAGGATGCAAAAATCCTTCCCGATTTCATTTTTTTACCGAATTGAATTGCAATGAGAATTGTTTGGGTGATGCCCATATGTCCATACTTTGGTATACTACTGAATAATTTGTTTTTGTCTGTCGGACAATTGGATCAATTACCATATTATTTACCATATTCGTTAAATTTGACTAAAGATGAATTTATAGCATATAAATTATATTCATATAATTTGTATGAACTACATAAAATTGCTCCCATGAAATACCTGGGTTTAGTAATCAAAGCGAGGTACATACGCAGGGAGTGGTGTAGGGTATTATATAGTCGGCCCCGCCCGACTTTAGCCTTTCCTTACTTGTTTAGAATGCAAATTTATTTATTTTAAGTTTAAAAAAGGATAAATGAGTGATATCAAAATATATATAAATGTCACCATGTCATTTGTAAATAAATTTTGCATTCTATAAAATATAGGTCCAAAATGGTTTTGAGCTACGACAATATCCCAGGTCAAATCAAACATTCATTATGGGGAAGCAAAAAAAAAACTTTTTAAAAATCAATTTTTTTGCTATTGGTCCTATACCACGGTCTCTACATAAAATTCGCAATATTTGTAGACCTCACAATTACCTAATTTAACGCATGTATTGTAGACTAAACAAATAAAAATGATCTCCAGTCATACCACGGAAAAAAGTTTTATGACGATTTGTTAAAAAATCGTCCCTAGCTCACGTCGTCTGTGGACTAAATTCTTGCATCTGCACTAATAAACCCTTGCAAGCACCTCAAATATAACTTTTTATTCTTGTCTTAGAATAATTGTTGGTCGAATTATTGGACATTTATTGTAGTTTTTTTGTGGTGTCGAGATTTCTCGTTCGATAGTCATCATTTAGCCACCATTCGCATCATTACTAGTAGTACTTCAAAAAATACAATTTGAGGTGGCTGTGGGTCAACCTAATTGGCGTATATGTTGAATCCGCTGGTGATAAACATTGTTCAAATTTACCTCTTGTTTTCAAGATATTTCCAATTTAAAAATTTCGGTTCATGTATCCTAGATGTACGAAAGCTACCATTTATTGAATTTATACAAGGTAGGATGTGTATGAGTTATATTTTCTAAGGATAATATTACTCATCCGTTGGTAGCTGTGGACTGGACTGCTCGAGAAAGGAAAATAATCACAAAATGAATTTAATCGATCTGATAATTTGCTTGCAAATATATATTATTTGGTGTCTATTCGTCCGAGTAGTTTAACCTATTTTATTATTTAAACTTACTTTGCTTTGAATTTTATAAAATATATATTTTTTTAAGATATAGACAAACCCATCTATAAATTTGTGATATATATGTATCCGGACAGAGGATCGCAGGTCAGCCAGGCAGACAGAGTATTTGTTAAATCGGAAGACGGTCAGAATATCGGATAGAATAACTTATGCATTAGGGCGTGTCGATTTAAAATTCGCTCAACGTACAAGGAAAATCGTATTCTAGGGAACAAAATAAGAAACTTTGCTGAAGGAACCATACATCTAAAACAAATTCTGACGTCCCGGAATTTGACCCGTAGGGTCAAATTTTGAAAAATCCCACCTTGACCCATTTAGAGTGCCCCAATCGAGTCCAAATGTATGACCGACCCCAATAACATTGGAGGGCCGACCCACCCATGCCAGTGGCACACCCCCTGGAACCCTCCTGGGGGATTCCCCAAACAAACATTTCAAAAAATCACAATTTTTGCCACTTTACATGAAAAAATCAGCGAAATGGCTATGTTTTTTCTTTTTAGAATTTTAAAAATTGGTACCATGTCCGAACTACAATTATTTATTTGCCAGAAACTAGTTAATGAATTTTCCTAAAAAGTAGTTCAAAGTATTTTATTTATTAAATGAAATATTAATTAATTTGTAAAAGGTTAAATTGAAATGAAATACCATCAATGTCCCACATTGAAGTAAAATTATGTTTGCCTTGAGATTTGATAATTTAAATTTCTTTGTTTCAAATTTTACTAAAATTCGAATACATGTTTGAGTTTAGACACTGTTGAGTGTTGTAAAAAATCTGATTTTCTATTTGCTCTAATTTAAAAAGAATGTGAAAAAGCGACAACATTTTTGCTAAACCTGGGAAATATGCACAAGCTTGATTGACATTTTTTTATTGATCTAGACATCCGAACCTCCATTAGGAAATTCACTTCAGGATATCTTCAGTTCTCGTGCATGATATAATTTTCTCTCAGGGGAATTTTCTATTGTCTTAAGGCGAGACCGTGAGATCCAAGGCCACATATACCAAGTATGTGAAAGTCGCAGTCTTCGTTATATGAAGAAAAATGGACAAAAAATCGAAGTGAACCTTTACCCTACCTACATTGCCAAACACCATATTTTTAAAACATTCTTTTTGATATGTCATCCACATTGTTTCATTATTCCGACGGACAGAATGGGTATTATGTTTTTGTTAGAACTCGGATAAATATTACAAGGGTTATCTTAGTGAATACTCCAATGTGAATTATTTGTGATTTTTATAAACTTTAAATATGCTGCGTCTTAATTAATAGGCAATTGGTCTATATTTTGAAGAAATGATGTACTGTTTCCGTGAAAAATAAATAGATAAAAAATTAAATATAGATACGAATCTTTGGTCTAACTTATTTTTGATTTTCTTGGTTCGGCCAATGTTACATTTAGATGAAAGTTAAAATAAATGCACTTGCAACCGCGATCAGTTGGATAGATCGCGAGAAAGTTACAAAACAAAATGCATACAAAATCATTTTAGTCATATTTCCCGCGAAAATGAAAATTTTGCAAAAATATTCAATTTGTATTTATACCCTACACCACTTCGTGGTCTAGGGTATTATAAGTTAGTTTCGCGCCAAATGTTTGTAACACCAAGAAATAATCGAGCTAGACCCACCTTAAAGTATACCGATCGGCTTAGAATCACCAGCTGAGTCGATTTAACGATGTCTGTCTGTCCGTCCGTCCGTCCGTCCGTCTGTCCGTCTGCTGTCCATCTAAGCTTGTTCGCACTCTACAGGTCGCAATTGTTATCCGATTGTCATGAAACTTGGCAGAAGTTATTTTTTCTGGCCAAGGACCATCGGTATTGTATTTGGAGGAAACCGGTTCAGATTTAGATATAGCCCCCATACAAATGTCGCTCCCGAATTTGACATTTTCCGCTCTAGAAACGACATATTGCACCCGATTTTCTTTAAATTTTGCAGAACATCTTATAATCCAACTAGAAACACGTATGCAAAAATTGGGTTAGATCGGTTCAGATTTAGATACAGCCCCCATACAAATGTCGCTCCCGATTTCACATTTTCCGCTCTAGAAACGACTTTCTTTAAATTTTGCAGAACATCTTATAATCCAACTAGAAACACGTATGCAAAAATTGGGTAAGATCGCTTCAGATTTAGATATAGCCCCCATACAAATGTCGCTCCCGATTTCGCTTTCTCCGCTTTAGAAACCACATATTGTACCCGATTTTCTTTAAAATTGGCACAACAACTTATAATCCAACTAAAAAACCTATGGTGAAAGTGGGTAAGATCGGTTCAGATTTAGATATAGCCCTCATATATTTCAACCAAGAAGACATATTATGAAAGTCAAATATATGGGTCCATATTTTGGTATAACCTCCATACAAATTGGGCCCCCATTCCACTCTATTACATCTCTAGAACCCACATCGTGCATTAAATCTCGATATAATTTTTTATATCATGTGAAATTTCAACTAAGAATACCTACTTTGAAAGTGATCTATATGGAACCTCTTTTTAATGTAGAGCACTTGCAAATGCCCCCATTTTAATTTTTACCCCTCAAGATCGCAAATTTTACATCGGTTTTTTTTCAAATTATGCAGATTATATTATATTTCAGAATACAAAGTCAAATATATGTGTCCACACTTTGGAATAACCCAATAACCCATTCTACTCTAATACAGCTCTACAAACTACGTCTTACATCGCATCATGATATATTTCAACTATGAATACCTACAGTGAATGAGAAATATATAGGCCCATGTTTTGAGCCGGTGTTATTATAGGCCTCCTTTCAAATGTCGGTCCGATTTATCCTATTACTACTGTATAATTTGTATTTGTCTGCCGGAAATTTGGATCAATTATTTACCATATTCGTTAAATATGACTAAAGATGAATTTATACTGTATAATTTATATGAACTACATAAAATTGCTCCCATGAAACACCTGGGTTTAGTAATAAAAGCGATGTATATACGCAGGGAGTGGTGTAGGGTATTATATAGTCGGCCCCGCCCGACTTTAGCCTTTCCTTACTTGTTTTTCTTTACCGTGCACTACCGAAATACCAACATTATTTGTCGAAAAACATCGATCGTCCAAAAAAATATGGACCAATTTTAACCCAAGTAATTTTATTGTATAAGCTGGCATATATTTTTGCTATTTAAGCGGAAGATAATTTTTTACAACTTTGGCGTCTTCGGTCACCCCACTGAAACATTTTAATCCTTAAATGTTTTTTTTTTTTGAAATTACTTTTCTTGATTTTCTCGAAAAAAGGTCATATTGACCCATATAGAGAGAAGCTAGAGGGTTAGGATCTTCCACAAAAATGATACTCATAAAATTCCACAAAAATAATAAAATTCTGACAATAAGAATTCTCCCTAGTTTCTCATTAACTTTTCAGTTAGTATAATGCTCCCCTTCGATCAAAAATTGAAAATTTGACGCACTGTAAAAAGAAACTCAGATCAGCTGGACTATAAGTTTATTCTGCAAAAATGGTCTATTCAACATGTCCTTTCAGAATTATATGGTCGCTATGCTGTTCCATTCAAAAAGTCCTAATTTGTTGCACAGTGTTTTTAATAATAATTCGAAAATGATTTCAACTATTTTACGGTTTATTTTAATAACTAGGGGTTTGTTCCATTTGGGGATATTTATTTTTCACTTTGGGATGATTTCATCTCATTTGGGCTTCATTTGACTCTTCGTTTTGGGTGATGTTTCATTTGATTTTAAGAATTATTTCATAGGCCGAAAAAGACCATTTCTTTTCAAAGGGTAGCATTCTAGCGATTAAACAATTGCTATTTAAAAAATATATATTTAGAATAAGAAAATTAAAAATACCTTTTGCGCTGGGTCGAAAAAATCCGATCCGATCGATCCTATATTCCCGGAATTGTACTTCCAACTACAAAAAGTATTCTAGACATAGTTTTTATGGAATAGTACAATTGTTTTGTTATATGGTGACTGCATCACAAAAGTTTACAAATACAAGTTAAGTTTTATTGTTCCGAAAGTAAAACTATTTTTTGTTTATTTCAGCCTCTTAAATTCGAGAAGAAAAAAGTAAAATTTAATTTAAACTTAAATATGAATCAATTTTAAAAATTAAAAAATATAAATATTTTTAAACTTTTTTGCATTGTATTTTTTAAATATTATCCTGCGAATGCTTATAACTTATAACATATAACTTGATGGAATTTATTATTATCGTGTTTTCTCTTCCGTTCTGATCGTCTTCAGCAGGCCTTTGCATTTAAATTAAATTAAATTAAATTTATTTTTCATTAATTTTGAGGACTAATATTCTAAATGCCATAAAGTGCTAGTTAATTTTCGTGTATGTATGTACGTATGTAAATGAAAATTTATTTATTTTATTGCTGGCTGAAAGCATGTTAATGACCATATATAACTTTGAACAAAATACTGCTGGTCCATGGCCAACAAGCAAGTTGCATAAATCAGCACACCGAACTTCGAACCAACCAACAAAAAAAAACAACCGACAAAAAACTAAAACCTAAAAAATAATAATTTTCCGTCATTGAGTGGGTGTAAAAACTATTAAACGTGTTATTTGGGACGTTGCGAAAAGTACTTACGCATTTGTAGATAAATTAACAAATATATGTATGTACATATATAAATACATATTGACATAATTGCCTATGGCCCAAGAAAACGTGTGAGAGCTGCTGAAATAAAAAGATTTTCGCACAACGCCTATG